>PVLC010002480.1:0-114005 GCA_004027655.1 Graphiurus murinus | reverse complement strand
TTTCAGTTTCATGTAATCCCATGCACTGATCCTCCTTTGAGCTGCCTGTGCTTTTGGGGTCCTGTTGAGAAAGTTTTTACCTGTGCCTATGTGTTCAAGTGTTGGTCCTATGCCCTCTTCAAGTATCTGCAAGGTCTCTGGTCTGACATCCAGGTCCTTGATCCACCTTGAGTTGACTCTTGTGCAGGATGAGAAAGTGGGGTTTATTTCCAGTTTTCTGCATATGGTTAACCAGTTTTGCCAACACCATTTGTTAAAGAGACTATCCTTTTTCCAGCGTATATTTTTGGCTCCTTTGTCAAAAATCAGTTGTATTAAAAATTCTTAATTTGGTTTCAAAAAGCTTTCTTTTCTTTTTTTTTTTTTTCAGTACTGGGGATTGAACTCAGGGGCATTCTATCTCCGAGCTATACCCCCAGCCCTATTTTTTATTCTTTATTTTGAAACAGGTTCTCACTAAGTTGCAGAGGGCCTCACTAAGAGTAGCTGAAGCTGGCGGAGAACCCGGATCCTCCGGTCTCAGCCTCCCAAATGCTGGGATTACAAGTGTGCGCCACCACGCCCGGCTCAAAAAGCTTTATTTTCAATGTAACTTATTTATGCTTTTATGAAATTCTGCTCTAAGGTGAACCTTCTTATAGTAGTTGCTTGAATACTTAACCATAGGACTCATACTTAAAATCCAAGAGTTTCACTCATAAAAGAAGCATATATTTATGCTGTTAATCTACAGGGCCCAGAGGCAGAACTGGGTTAAGAAAGACATGTTTAATATATCAATTTATAGATTTAAAAAAAACTAAGATTGGACCGTGAAGAGAAAATGTTTCAAAAAATCAGCAATCACTCTCTCTCCCAATGTATTATCTTATAAATATTACATAAAAGAATTTAAGACTTGTAATAGTGCCCAAATAACCCCAGATGTAATATAATAATATGACCAAAATAATCTGATCAGAGTAGGCTAGGTTATGAGGTGGTAATGTTAACCTAGAGAGCTTGTGGATTAATAGAACCAAATTTATTTCTTGTTTATGCTGTTCCGCCAGGGATGGCAGAGTGTTCTGTCCATATTGTCACCAGGTTCAGGTCTACTATCTAGTGACATGAATATCTCAATATGATTCCTAAGGTCATTGTATCGCAGAAAGAAGGGACATGAAAACTTGAACCTGCTTTTAAATGTCCTAGCCACTCTTCACAGCTCGTTCTCTTTCTCTTTCTCTTTCTCTTTCTCTCTTTCTCTTTTTCTTTCTCCTTCTCCTTCTCTTTCTCTTTCTCTCTTCCATCCTTCTTTCCTTCCTTCCCTTCCCTCCCTCCCTTCCTTTCTTCCTTCCTTCCTTTTCTTTTTCTTTCTCTCTCACTCTCACTCCTCTCTTTTTCTATTTCTTTGTTTTTGGTACTGGGGATTGAACTCAAGGCCACTCTACTTTCAAGGTATACCCCTACCCCTTTTTAATCTATTTGAAATAGAGTCTCACTAAATTGCCAGGGCTGGCCTTCAGTTTGCAATCCTCCTATCTCAGCCTCTGGAATACTGGGATTACAGGTGTGTACCACTGCACCCAGCTCTCACAGCTCATTTTCTGAAGTGGTTACTGCAAGAGTCTGTGAAGTCTTCCTCGGGATCAAATTCAGAAAGCACCATTCATCTCTCCCCTACATGTGTCACATGTTAATGAGTTGTCACCAGCAGGTTAACATCAGTGTGAGAAAACTTGCCAAGCAGGCACAATCCATGTTCTCCAGCATCTACTAGAAACAAATCATGTGTGCAATGTAGATTATGTATTGTATGATTTTAACAGACATGTGCTGCCTATGCTGAATGTTAAGGGTTGGGTACCTACCTAATATTTACTCCCACTACCACCTTTTCCCTTGCTAAGAGTAAACACCATTTCCCAGAGCACTTGGAGCTCAGAAGAAGCTAATTCCACCCTATCTACAAGATGGGCCTGCAGTGGCTTAGTAGCCTGTCTTTGGTGACAGCCCTCGAGGCTGTCTGCTAATCCATGCCTCTGCTGTGTTAGACAGCAGCCTCCACCTCCACCTCTGCAGGGGTGAGCCACAAAGTCTTAGCCCCTTTGAGTCTATCACTTGCCATTTGAGTTCCTGTGGCCCTCACTGTAACTATCCCACTTACAGTAAGTAGCTCCTGTGGCTAGCTCACTTACAGTCTTGTTTAGTGCCACTCTATATTTCTGGAGAAAGTGGTGAGCTCAGCCACTGTTGCCACAGGTTCTAGCCAGGAGTCTGGGAAGTCGGATCTCTGTTGAGTATGGAGCAAAGTGCCGACTGGCAGAGTGCTTACAATACTGATGAGTCTGGGTCCAGTCAGGCCAAGATGGTGCTGCCATGGCCACCACCACCATTCCCTAGGTGAGGCTTATGGGACATATGCTGTCCTCTATTTTGTCTTCTGGCTTTGGTTCTGCTGCTTTTCGATTTTTCATTACTTTATTCAATTTTTCGCTGCTTTTTTCTCTTCTCAAGAATCTCCCTTCATGGCAATTGAATTCCAGTCTCAGAGTGACTGAGATGTGCTGTTTCACTCAGTTGCCATCTTGCCCATTCTTCTTTTTCCTTTTTAAAAAATTTACAAAATACTATTTCTGCTTGCAGTTTCTATCACGTGTAGTAATATTCAAAAGTTACACATAAGCTGGGTGTAGTGGTGCATGCTTATAATCCCAGTACTTGGGAGGCTGAGAATGGAGGATTTGGGGTTCAAGGACAGCCTCAGCAAATACTGAAACTCTCATCAACCTAGCGAGACCCTGTTTCAAAATAAAAATACAAAATAGGACTGGGCTGTAGCTCGGAGGTAGAATGTCCCTGGGTTCCATCCCCAGTACCACACACACACACACACACACACACACACACACACACACACAGTTACACATATTCCTTTATTGATTTATTGATTGATTGAGATTGGGCCCCACTATGCTGCCTCAGACTCAGGATCAAGTGACCCTCTGCCTCAGGCCACCAAGTACAGGCATGGGCCACCATGCTCTACATATTATTTTTATAAATGACATCTACCAACCTCCTGAGTCAGTGGTAAATTGGGGTCAAGATACTCAACATATTACTTTTAGTCCATAGAATAAAAAAGGTCTCTATACATATCAGCCTGGCATTGTATAGTAAATAAATATAATTAGCAAAAGTGAATTTAATAGTAACTGAAAATTATCACAAGCAAACCAAAATTATACTAGGAAATAATTAAAATTAACTGATTGTGTGTGTGTGTGTGTGTGTGTGTGTGTGTGTGTGTGTGTGTTTATGTGTGTGTGTGTGTTATACTAGGGATTGAGCTCAGGGGCATTTTACCTCCAAGGTACATCCCCTACCCCAGCCCTTTTTATTTTGAAATAGGTTTTTGCTAAGTTACTGTGCACTGACCTTAAACCTGTAATATTCCTTTCCCAGCCTTCTAAGTACTGGGATTTCAAGTGTGACCCACCATACCTGGCTTTTTTAACATTATCTTTAAAATGTAGCTACTGTATCATGTTTAAATTGTTGAGCAAATAAAATTAAAAGTAAAATTTCTCAAACCTCCATAGAGGTAGTAGAGAAAGAAAACACTTTTATTATTAAATAAGCAATAAATCAGAATGTAATACACATCACTGGCAATCTGCTAAGAGCTTGCAAAGATAGAAATCTTACCCCCAAATATATTTATAGTGGTACATTTTATGTTGCTACAGCAAAGTACCTGAGGCTAGAAGATGTATAAAGAAAAAATGTTTTAAACTTAGTTTAGAAGGCTGAAAGTTCAAGATGAGGCACCCCCATCTATTTGACCTCTGTTGAGGGCCTAATATCTCATGGCATCATGGTGGGAACCCATGCAAAAGAGATTGATGGTGAGACAAGAAACCAAAGAAAAATTTCTCCCAGGTCCTTGAGAGAGGCATACCTAGTTCATAAAGTGGGCAACATGCTAACCTAGTTTTCAAAAGGATTTATGCGCTTGCTCTTTCATAACAACTCACTCTTGTAGAAATTAACGGGGGTCCCACAAGACCTCTTCTAATCTGTTCAGAGGGCAGCACCTCCAATGATCTGACCACTTCCCACTAGACCACTTAAAAATTTCACCATCCCAACACTGCCACACTGAGGACCAACCAAACTTCCAACACAGGAACCCTGGGAGCACAGATCACATCTGAATGGCTGCAGTAGCCA
Organism: Graphiurus murinus; assembly: GCA_004027655.1. Classification (NCBI taxonomy): domain Eukaryota; kingdom Metazoa; phylum Chordata; class Mammalia; order Rodentia; family Gliridae; genus Graphiurus; species Graphiurus murinus. The sequence continues at coordinate 109,787 of PVLC010002480.1, read as the reverse complement.
AGCTGACATAACTCGTTCCAAGATTAACAATAACCAGTCCCCAAGCAAGAGGAATCGACAGCACCATTTGTCAGACATATCCTAACCTTACCTCATAATTAGGGCGAACCATTAGGGACCATTTATATGGGCCAATTGGCTTTATCTAGAGGAAAAGCAATCTTCTCCTATCTTTAGGACAGGAAGTGGTTTTGCAACTTGGAGTTGCAAAACTGAAGTCGACTCCATAACATCCAGTGTATGGAGTGCTGCTCTCATAATGATTGCACTTCAAAAACATGACTCCAAGGTCTACTTATTTATTTATTTACTTATTATTTTTCTTGAGACAAGGTCTAACTATTGTTGACCAGACTGGCCTCAAACTCATGATCCTCCTGCCTCAGCCTCCAGAGTAGCTGGGATTATGGGGACTCATCACCATGCTCAGCCTCCCAGGTCCTTGAGAGAGGCATACCTAGTTCATAAAGTGGGCAAAATGCCAATCTAGTTTTCAAAAGGATTTATGTGCATTTCAGAAAGAAAGGTAAGTATTTCCAGTGATAAGCTTTCTCAAGCAAATGCTCCAAGAAAAAATGAGGGGAAGGAAAAAAATCTTTTCTCATTTTTGACAGGAAAAATTAAGGCTCTTTTCTTAAAAAATACATTTTATTTTTGTCCTTATGTGATTCATATACTTTAATTTGATTTTGCATACCAAGACAACAGGTGAAATTTCATACAATTAATATTTCTAAAATTGCCTCCTGTGTGCCAGGCTTGTGCTTAGCAAGTCAAAATATTTTATCCTCATTTAAAATAAAAAACTGTGAGGGTTATTAAGTTTTTTTTTTTTCTTTTTAAGTCTAGTGCTGAGATTATCTTGATAACAAAATGTGACCTAAAATGACACCAGACTAAGTATAATCCTTAGTCCAGTTGTGAATAACCTCAACACATTTGGCTGAAATTTCTGAATGTGCTTGAATATGTGCGTTAGATAGTTAAAAGCAGGGAGGTAAAAGAAATGAAACAGGGAGGTCCCCTCCTGAGAAGAGATGGGGATTGCCAGGCCCAGCTGTGATCAGAGACTTGGAGCCATTACATTACAGCTTTATATACTAGCGGAAAATCCAACATGGTGAATTTAGCACAGTTGCACTAAGCAGTAACTGCCCCAAATTACTATGCATGAGGAAAGGTAGGATTTCTGGACAGTATTAAAACACACCATACAGCAGACTCAGCCCTTCCTCTTCTTCCTTCTTTAGGCTTCTGGACCAGTGAGCTCCATGACCCTCCTTTGGAACCTACCCAGTAAAGCCTACTCTATCTGTATTCCCAGGATGAAATATTTCTTTGGGGGAGACAAGAATCAAGGGAAACTCACAGCCCTGTGACATGTGAACAATACCCCAGACTGCTTAGTTGGTTTGAATTACTGTTTCACTTTGAATTTTGAAGTAAAAAACATTAAAATGTAGTGTGGGAATAAGAGATTAAATTCCACGTATAACGGCATGGTGGCATACTCCTGTGATCCCAGTACTTGGGAGGTTGAGACAGGAGGATTGCAGATTGAAGGCCAACCTCAGCAGTTTAGCAAGACTCTCAACAACTTAGCAAGACCTCGTTCCAAAATAAAAAAGGCTGAGGGTGTAGATCAGAGGTAGAATGCTCCTGGGTTCAATTCCCAGTATCAAAAAAAAGTTTTTTTTTAGTAAAGATATAAGTAATATTTTAAAAATTAAATTTCATATTTACATCCAATTAACAAGGTCAAAGAAGTAGAAAAAGGGAAAGAAAAAGCAAAGACTGAAAGGGGTTTTGCAACACGATATGTATACATATGATAACAATGATCATATTTGTTTTATTTTCTGTTAAATGTCCAGAATTTAGCACAGAACCAAGTACAAAGTAGAAATTGAGTAAATTTTTGTCAGAAGAGATGAAAGAGGAAGAACTTCATAGGCAAGAAAAATGGAAAAAGACAGCCAATCTTAGAATAACCACCAAGAAAAAGAAACAAACAGTATATTCCTAAAACTGGAGGGGCAGAAAGTGGGAAGAGACAGACTCAAAGTATCTGATTAGCACTGTGACACCTGTGTAGAAATGAGAACAGAGGCCTATTATCTTTGATCTTTGAAAGGCTAATTAATTGATAAATGACTTTCCCCCTCCAAGTTATTTATACTCAAAATTTTAGAGATCTTTGAAAAGCCTGGCCAGAACTCATGAGAAGCAAAATTATCCTTTTGATTAAACTGACAATGAAAGATGAGGTGATGGGGGGAGGTCCTACCAAGCTGGAGGCCTTGTCCTTCCTGTAGAAGGAGGAAAAGATACCCCATCATCTGATACATTTGCATTTGAAAAGAGATGCACACAGCATTGGAGAAGCAGTGCTCCTTTTCACATGGCCTCTTTTGTTCTGGTAGTCACCCAGCCATTCCTTTCTTAAGGAGGCCCCTGCATAATAATTATTCGGAAGATACCTAAACCTTCAATTGGTCCATTGCTGGTCTCTCCTCTTTTGATTTTTCTTACCAAATTTTGTTGTTCTTGTCCTAATTCTGGCAATTTTTATTCAGGTAATAAGGAACAATAAGAACCTGGGTATAAGGAGAAAAGAGAGGAAGTGACGTTAATCATTAATCACTAGTTAAGTGGTATGAGCACTGAGATTCATGAGAACAAGAGAACACTTGATAATAGAGTGAAAAGATATAATCTAATTTTAGCTTTCAAAAAAATCTTAGCTAATAGTACTTAATCTTGATTATTTATTAGAATCACGAGTAAATTTTTTTTTAAAAAATTTGGTTTCTTGGCTTCATCTACATAGATTTTGATTTAATTGCTTCAGTGCAGGTCTTAAGGTCTCACTGTTTCTCCAGGTGTTTTTTTTTGGAATATTTCATCTTTTAATTTTTTGTTTATTTCCAGGTGTTTTTAATGATCATTCAAGATTGAGTACCCTTGCCCTGGATAGTCTCTAATCCCCTTTTGTATTACGTACTATTTACATGACCATAATTTGTTGTTTTGACTTCCACACTTACAGTTTCATGTGTTGTCTTATTTCAGGCTTAACTATTGATTCCTCCCCCCTCCAACTTCCTTCTTTTCATCAAGAAAGAAAAAAAAAAAAGAGTAGCATTGGTTTCAGGGACACTCAAAATGGAGCTGAGAGGCCAATGTTAGTTAATCAGATATTAGAAATGTCCACAGCTGAACCTTTGAATTAGGCTGGACACCCCCCTTTCAGACAAGTTACCTTGGAAACACTATTAACCTCAGCCCACCTTCTGTACAATGGAGCCCTTCCCTCAATCTACCCAGTCAGACCACGCCCAGGCTCTTTCTCACCAGACAGCTTAACTTTCACCAGCACCAATCTGATGTGATTTCCACCTGCCTTGCAGTTGGAAGCTATAAATACAGCTACCATTTTGTAAAGCTTAAGAGCACATTCTCAGGACTGCTTGAATCTGCTTTCTCGAGTTGTAATCCTAATTCCAATTAGCCCCAAATAAATGTAATCTTTGTTCTTTACTAGGTTGACTTTATTCTATGTGGACATTTTTCAATGTCTAATCTCTCCCCAAAGTAAACACTATCGCTACAAATAAACATCATCACCAGACTCATGTGAAAATCCCTTGAAGCTTCACTGATTGCTCACTCATGCTCACTGCCAGCTGTTATGTTGTTGCTTTTACTTTGAAGAAACTTATTTCTAGCCCCACCTGTAATTCTGGTACTAGGGAAGCTGAGAAGAAGAATCACAGTTCACGGCCAGCTTTAGCAATTTAGTGAGACTCTCAGCAACTTAGCAAGACCCTGTTTCAAAATAAAAAGAGCTGAGGGTGTAGCTCCAAGGTAGAGTGTCACAGGATTCGATCTCCAGTACACATACAAAAAAAAAAATTAATTAAAAAAAATTAAAGCTTACCCTTTCTATGCTATAACTATCCATGGGACTAGCATAACTCTGGAACATTGATGTGTACTCATGATTTTTGACTCTGCCTCCCTCATAGCAAGCAGCTAAGGGTGGGGAAATCAGTTTGCAAAGGACCATAGATAGGATGCGAACCAGGAAGTTGTAGCACTGAAGTTTCCTAGTCAACTATGCCCTTGAATCCAGCCTATATGTGATTGATTGTTTTCCTTGATGAGAGAAGGCACTAGTTTGCCCAAGGAGTCCTGAATGATTGCTGTGGCAGTGTGATTCTAAAGCAGAGATTTGTCATGGAGAGTGTGATACAGAATGTGGGCCATGAGAAATGGGACATATAACAGCCTAGAATAGCCTCCGAGTCACTGGCTAATGCCAGTTAAACCACTGACCAGTCCTCACCCATCCTCCTGCTCCAGCTATTCATCTTGAGAAACTGTAGAGTCCAGTGTCATTGTTACCTTGTACCTCATGGACGTTTCTAAAGTTCTTCCAGTATTATATATTTAATTAAAATTTTCTATTTAGTTCTATTAGTTGAATCACTTCTGATTTGGAGACTACTCACAGAAATCTAAAATGCTTCTGCCAGACTTGTTTTGGCTCAAGGATGTGTGCCAGATATTAAAACCATTGAAGAGAAATCTATTGCTTGCAGGGTGTGGTGGTGCTGACTGTAATCCCAGCACTGGAGAGGCTGAGACTAGATGGTCACAGGTTCAAGGCCAGCCTCAGCAACTTAGCAAGACCATATCTCAAAATTAAAAATTTTAAAAAAGGGGCTAGGGGTATAGGTCGGAGGTAGAATGCCCCTGGGTTCAACCCTAGTAACAGTAATAACAAAAAAGAGCCATCTACTCTTTATAGTTGTTGTGTGGGATTTGTATGGAACTCACCTATCATCTAATTGCCACTGTAAAAAGAAAACAACCTACTGTCTGGAGAAGTAGATCAGTGGTAGAGCCCTTGCCCAGCATGTTCGAGTCCCTGGTTGGATTTCCAACACCTCAAAAACAAAAATAACGACCTACTTTGTCTCTGTGTGTGTGGTACTTGGGATTGAACTCAGAGGGTTCTACCTCTGAGTTATGCCCCTTCCCTTTTAATTTTTTATTTTGAAATAGGGTCTCACTAAGTTACTGCACATTGGCCTTGAACTTGTGATTCTTCTGTCTTAGTCTCCCAAAGACTGGGATTACAAGTATACCTCACTATGCCTGGCTACCAATCTATTTTTTTTTTAATGGTAATAAGTACAAAACAAAAAAAATAAATAGTGGGCTCATAGTACCCAGAACTCTCTTGAAAGAGCAGCTCCCTCTAGAAGCGATCTTCAATGGAATTACTTCTACTTCTTCTTCTAATGCTTCCCCTAATCTTTTAAGGACCCATCCCTTTCACCTGCTATTCTAAATTCGAAAGATAGACCCCTCTACACTCCACCCCGAGCCCTTTCTTTAGCTCATACGAATTGACTTGCAGAAAAGTAATGTGTCTGTAAAAAAAGAAAATACAGAAGCTGGCCGCAGGAGGTCGAGGTCTGTTTAAATGTTCTGGGAAGGAAGAAGAGGAGACTGGCTGGAGTGTGCTATGGGGAGGAAGGCCCTGCCCAGTGTGTGGATTTCCTGCCCATTGTCCCACCATTACCCTTTTTCTCCTTTAGAAGCCCTTCATGCCCCTAAGCCACCTAATAAAGTTGAGATGGAGAAGTCTGTCATATCTTCTTCAAAGCCAGCTTTGAATAAAACTGTTTCCTTCCACCAATTTCTGCCTCCGAGTTTTCCTTGAGCAGTAGCAGCAGCAGCATGAACCTAGGATACTGATAACACCATGAAAAAAGATTACAGACACAACTTCCTACATTCCTGGCTTCAGCCTTTTGACACTGACATAGTTAACAAGGCTCTAGAACTCATCAAGGAAATTGCTAGGAATTTCTGAAGGAACTGTCTAGCATAAATTCTCATAATCCTTGTCCTTCTAGGCATTTGATATCATGAGCTCAGTTGTCTTCCTAAGAAGTGGACATTTCAGCCAGGCATGGTGGTTCATGTTGTAATCCCAGTACTTGGGGGGCTGAGACAGGAGAATCGCAGGTTCATGGCTAGCTTCAGCCATGTGAGGCCCTCTGCAACTTAGTGAGATCCTGTTTCAAAAATAAAGAATAACTGGGCATGGTGGCACATGCTTGTAATTCCAGTACTTGGGAAGCTGAGACAGGAGGATCGCAGGTTCGAGGCCAGCCTCAGCTACTTAGTGAGGTTCTTAGCAACTTAGTGAGACCTGTTTCCAAATAAGATATATATATGGCTGGGGGTGTAGCTTGAAGGTAGAATGCCTCTGGGTTCAATTCCCAATACCAAAATAAATAATAAATAAATATATAAATAGAACTAGGGGTTTAGCTCAGAGGTAGAATTCCCCTGGGTTCAAATCCCAGTACAGAAAAAAATTTTAAAAATGTGGACATTTCAACTTATTCAGCATTTCTAGTTAGCAATGATTGCAGAGGAAGCAATCTCAGGGCAGGCGACTGATAGACCTATCCATAGTTTGGAGCCCAATCCTCTGGTCCTGGAGGCGCCCTGGAGAATGAGACTATCTTGTGACTGCAGTTATGTGAGAGGCTAACTTGTGTAAGCTTGCAAATGAGATAACTTGTATTAAGAAATAACTTTAATCGTCTCATTCAATTGTGGCAGCAAGCTCGTGAAAGGTTAATTAGCCTTTAAAGAAATACTGTAACTATATTAATAAAGGGAGTATTGGGGAACACTTGTGGAAAAGTAAAGATGGCAAAGTCCTAGATAAATAAGAACAGAGGAATTTGTTGCAATATAATGGGTAAGGAAAGTCAGATCTTAAAAAAAGAACATAAGATCTGTATTAATATTGGTATTCGCTGGGCGTGGTGGCGCATGCTTGTAATCCCAGCATTTGGGAGACTGAGACCAGAGGATCCAGGTTCCAGGCCAGCCTCCGCTACCTAGTGAGGCACTCACAACTTAGTGAGACCCGGTTTCAAAATAAAGAATAAAAAATAGGGCTGGGGGTATAGCTTGGAGGTAGAATGCCTCTGAGTTCAATCCCCAGTACTACACACACACACAAAAAAAATATTGGTATTCTATTGCATAATTCATAATAAATAGCAATTTATACTTTACAAAACCACACATTAATTCCAGTGCATATAATTCTCCAAATATTAGACTGAAAAATTAGGGTACAAAGTATGTTTAAGAAACTACAAAGCCGGGCGTGGTGGCACATGCTTGTAATCCCAGCATTTGGGAGGCTGAGACCAGAGGATCCAGGTTCTCGGCCAGCCTCAGCTACCTCAGCTACCTAGTGAGGCACTCGCAACGTAGTGATACCCTGTTTCAAAATAAGGAATACAAAATAGGGCTAGAGGTGTAGCTCGGAGGTAGAACGCCCCTGGGTCCAATACCCAGTACCGCAAAAAAAAAAAAAAAAAAAAAAAGAATTAACTACCGAAATGCCAATTATATCTGCCTAGTCACATTTATAGAAGTCTGTGTATTTATTTGATTAACATAATCTGGTCAATATTTAAATATTGAATGGAAAGAGTCCCAATATTGAAATATTCTTGAATGCAATATTCACAGCACATACTTAATAGCATTTTTAATATTTACCTGTCTTTAAAAGCAATTTGTTATCACATATTTTACATTTTGTCATAATTACCTCAACTATTTTATTTATTTATTTATTTATTTATTTATTTATTTATTTATTTATTTATTTAGTGATATTTGAGAGTGAACCCAGGGGCATTCTCCCTCTGAGCTACACCCTCAGTCCTACTTTTTAATTCTTCATTTTGAAACAGGATCTCACTAAGTTGCTGAAGCTAGCCACAAACCTGCAATCCTCCTGTCTCAGCCTCCCAAATACTGGGATTATTAGCGTGTGCCACCACACCTGGCTATCTCAACTATTTAAAAACAAATTTTACTCTTTACTCAACTGTGAGACACATGGGATTCCTAGTTTCCTAACTGGTTTCTTAGCTCCACAGCTGCAGCAAAATGCCATAGATGGTGGCTTAAACAATGGAGGTTTCTTTCTTAGCATTCTGGAGGCTGGAAGTGAAGAGCAGGATGCCCACACAGAGGCTTTCAAGGTCATGTTGTAGTGAGGGCTCTCTACCCTGCTTGCGGTAGCAGCCTCCTTGATGTGTCTCCGCAGACAGCGAGCTCTCTGGTGTCCCTTCTTACGAGGATCTAGTCCCATGATGGCAGCCCCACCATTATGGCCTCATCTAAACTTACCTCCCAAAGGCCCAGCCTCCAAACACCATCACACTGTAGTTAGGGTTAAAATAGGAATGGGGGGAGGGGCACAAACATGTAGTCCATATATTTGTCTAGAATTGCTGTGACTAACTACCACAAACTGGGTGAATTAAAGAAGAAAAATGTATCATGACTAAAGAGGCTGAAAGTCTGAAATCAATATGTCAGCAGGGCTGATCCCACAGAGGGCTGTAGGAGAGAATCATCCCATGCCACCCCTCAGCTCCCGCTGCCCTGCTGCAGCCACTGGTGTTCCTTGGCTTCTACTGAACTTTCCCAACCTCTGCCCTCACGTCACCTGTCGTTCTCCTTCTGTGCCCGTCTATGCCCAAGTTGTCCCCTTTATAAGGACACCAGTCATACTGGATGAGGAGCCCACTCTATGCCATCATGACTTTGTCATAACTAATTACATTGGCAACGACTCCATTTCCCAACAAATCCACCTTCTAAGACATTGGGGGTTAACCTATGAATTTGTAGGGAGCATAGTTCAACCCCTAACTCCTACTTACCTTTGATATCTGTAAAAGATAGATAAGCATATCAAACATTATTTAGTTCTCAAGTATTCATAGACTGTTATTCTTTCACATTATTATGAAATCTTATTTAATATATTATGTAGTCTAAATCCTTCTCTTGATGTCTTTCTTTTATGAGAAGTATTATTGATAGTATTATTGAAAAAAAATGTTGAGCTTTGCACAAGAAACATTTGCAAAAAGAAACTGAATGCTATGTGTGACATCTGAGATTAATACCAAATATAATTAGCAATTTTCTCAGTTTCCTGATATGATACATCCAGATTTTTAAAAAATGGTTTCTAAATTAGCTGTTGGAAAGCATTTAATTTTGCATAAGGCAGCTTTCAATAGAGAACCTTAATTAAAAATCACTACTTAATTATTTATGTACCACTCATGGTAATCAAATGATTTAGAAAGAACTAGCAAAGTAACCTTTTACATATTTGGGTCCATTGGCATATAGTAACTCAGAGTGAATGCAAAATACCATTAGGACTTTGTTTCTTTGGGTTCTAGCCATCCATTAGCCTTTAGAGAAAGCTGCCAGCTAATGTGGTCTCTGATGAGATTAAAAATCAAGGAGAGGTTGGAGATATTTTTGAATATTTACTTTAAAGTCTAGAGAAATTTGGAACTCTGAAAGTTTTACCAGTCCACAATTAGGCTGATAACTCAGATTTTTAAGAACTAAGTAATAATCATAGCCAAAGAAAGTAGACACAGTTATATAATACAACCAGACATCTAAAGTTCCTTGGTGACCAGGCAGGCTCTGAGGGTGTTGGAGTCATGGGCTGTCACTCACCTCGTGTGGGGTCTGTACATTTAGCCTGGGTGTTGCATTTAGCTGTGTGTGTAAGGCCAACACCACTCAAGTTGATGTCCTTGGTTACTGCCCTGGAAGGTAGCCGAAGACTCAGAACAATCGTGGTGTCTGAGCCGCCTTGCAAGACAGCTGGGCTCCTGCTCTATGTGCCTACCCAAGATGTAGATTAGATGGATTAACCAATATGACAAAACACTAACGCATTAATTTTTTTGTGTATGTATATGTGGTACTGGGGGGGGGGGTCATTCTATCTCTGAGCTACACCCCCAGCTCTATTTTATTTTTATCTTTGAAACAAGGTCTTGCTAAGTTACTGCATGCTGGCCTCAAACTTACGTTCTCCCACCTACCAAGTACAGGGATCACTGACTTAACACTTTCTTTTTCTTTTTCTCTCTCTCTTCTTTCTCTTCCCTCCCTTCCCTCCCCTTCCCCTTCCTCCCTCCCTCCCTCCCTCCCTCCCTCCCTCCTTCCCTCCTTCCTTCCTTCCTTCCTTCCTTCCTTCCTTCCTTCCTTCCTTCCTTCCTTCCTTCCTTCCTTCCTTCCTTCCTTCCTTCCTTCCTGTGGTACTAGGGATTGAACCCAGAGGCAGTCTACCTCTAAGCTAGACCTCCAACCCTATTTTACTTTTATTTTGAAACAGGGTCTTGCTAGGATGCTAGAGTCTCACTACTTGCTGAGGCTGTTCTCAAACCTGTGATCCTCCTATCTTAGCCTCCCAAGTCTGGTATTACAGGCATTCTCCACCACACCTGGCTAACACATTAATTTCAAAGATAGACAATTTGAAGGAACATTCAAAGAAACAATACATATACCCAACAAATGACTCTAATCAGCATGTTTTAACTGTTTTTTTTTTTTTTTCTAATGTTGGATCAATTAAGTTGCCTGTGAATTTGAGTAGAATTAACTCACCATGAATCTTTATCCTTTGAGAAAGGTCTGGAAATAACATGTCAAATTGATATAAAAATGTTTCCTAACCCCAGTGCTTTTATTTTCCATAATTAAATATCGATCTGTGATGTTTGACTATTCTCTCACTGGTTTGGTTCAGAGCCCAGATTGACTTATGTCTGCCTTCTGTTTCCATGGACAATTAAGAATATTGCTCCATCTCCCTTCATTCTCTGGGCTGGCTTCTGTGATTGTGTTCTCTTCCAATACCTCATTTATCTTCTGAGGTAGTGACCTGAAGTCCATTCTGCTGTGTGTGTGTGTGTGTGTGTGTGTGTGTGTGTGTGTGTGTGTGTGTGTCTCCCTTGGAGTTTTCTGCTAAAATCCTGCAGAAAGATGGCTTGTGAGAGACCAAATTTTAAAAGGGCAGAACATGAAGTTAAATGTAGTGCACTGTGGGTATTGTGATTTTGGAAGATAGCACCAGCTCTTTCCATTCAATCAAGTTGCAAAAAAGATTTTTTTTTTTTTTTTTTTGCAGTACTGGGGATTGAACTCAGGGGCGTTCTACCTCCGAGCTATGCCCCCAGCCCTATTTTTTATTCTTTATTTTGAAACCGAGTCTCACTAAGTTGCGGAGTGCCTCACTAGGTAGCTGAGGCTGGCCCCGAACCTGGATCCTCCGGTCTCAGCCTCCCGAATGCTGGGATTACAAGCGTGTGCCACCACGCCTGGCTAAAAAAGATCTTTAGTACTATGTTTTTTACTCTTTAAATTCTCTGTCAGTGTGTTGAAAAGGTAAACTGAGGCATGGTAATTTTTTCACAGTTTATTTGAGTAAGCAATGATTTATGAATCAGGTACCTCCAAGCCAGAAGTGGATCAGGGGCTCCAGTCAGGGTGTGTTACAGGACAGGCAGAAATGTAAAAAAATGTTTGAGTGGTTAGTTAGTTACATAGTTGTCTTATTTGGTCTATCTTGTTGGATAGTCCCTAGGTACATAATTATAAATTTGCTGGCTACTTCTGATTAATTGAACTTAAGTTCTATTTTTTTTTTAATTATTTTACCTTTTTTTTTTTTTGAGAAAGGGTATTACCATATTGCCCAAGTTGGTTATGAACTCCTAGACTTAGTGATCCCCTCCTGCTTCAGCCTCCTAAAGAGCTGGGACTATAGGAATATACCTGGGTAACTTCTGTTTTTTTGTTTTTCTTTTGTACTGGGGATTGAATCCAGGGGCTTTCTACCTCTGAGCTATATCTCCAGTCCTATTTTATTTTGAAACAGGGCCTCATTACATTGCTAAGGCTAACCACAAACCTGCAATCCTTTTGTCTAAGCCTCCCAAATACTGTGATTACAAGCATGCACCAACCATGCCAGGATTTTTTTTTTTTTAATGTTGGCATTTAATTAGCTCAAGTTGCAAGGTTTAGGTCATTTAAAGAGGTTTAACTGGCACACACACATGTAGTCCCAGGCCTTGGGAGGCTAAGACAGGAGGATCACAGGTTTGAGGCCAGCCTCAGCATGTAGCAAGACTCTCAGCAACCTAGTGGGACTGTGTTTCACAGTAAAAAACCAAAAAGGGTTGGGGGTGTAGCTCAGAGGTAGACTGCCCCTGGGTTCACTCTCCAGTACCGAGAGAGAGAGAGAGAGAGAGAGAGAGAGAGAGAGAGAGAGTTAGAGTTATGAACTGGTCTTTTTTTCTTTTTTAAATTTTTTTTTGCTGTTCTGGGGATCAACTCCAAGACTAAGTGAGCAGTCTACCACTGAGCAACACCCCCTCTGTTAGATGGCTGGCCAGAGGTAAAGCAACTCCATTTTGTGAAGGCCTTTCATTTACTGGGAAAGTCCCCCTATCTCAGTTACTGGAGAAGTCCCCCTAACTGAAACTGCCCTTATCTTGCTTGGCACAGACTGCAAGGGGCCTATCGATAACTCCTTTCCTGCCCAGAGTCCACCTGTTTTCCCACCTTAGGAGCTACCATCCAGAATTTGAATCTCCCTCCTGATTAACCTGTATAACCCCTCAGCCTGTAAGTGGAGACAGGTTCCATCCTTTCCTGGAGACCCCCCTCGGCAGGTTTTATCTCATTAAAGCCTATCCTGCTAGAGCCCTCTCCCTTGTTTCCCCCTGACCCCTCCTCCCATCCTCTGCCTAAGGTCTCCATTTTAATTTACTCTCACCAGTGTTTACAAAGGGGAGAGAAAATAATTTATCCAAAACAGACACTAATAGAGCACATTCAGTTGGCTGTTCTGCTGGACAGCTCAAATTAATTCCCTGATATCCGAGCTTGGTGGCACATGCCTGTAATCTCAGTACTTGGGAGGCTGAGACAGGAGGATCATAGATTTGCCATTAGCCTCAGCAACTTAGTGAGATCCTGTTTCAAAATAAAGAATAAAATAGGGCTAGGGGATGTAGCTCAGAGGTAGAATGCTCCTGGGTTCAATCCCCAGAATCGAAAAGAAAATTAGTTACCTGAATTTTCAAAAACAAAAACATAGACTAAGTAAGCTAAATTCCATGTTTCCTAGAAAATAGGCCATTGGCTTTTTGAAAACAGTATTCTGTAGTGTTCTGAGGCCCCCTGCTGAGATGTGGACAAAAGTGAAGTGGCCCCTGGAGCAGACACTTCATTATGTAAGCACCAATTCTTCTTTGTGTCCCTTCATCTGTCGGTACCCTATGTCCTTTCCTCTTCATTTGCCATTGTGAGTATATACTGGAAGGAATGAAGAATATCAGAACTCTCTCCCCACTCCAGACAAAACTGAGATGCCTGTTGGCAACTGATAGGAGGTGGCTGCCGGGCTATAACTAGCTTCCCTGAGTTGAGTTGTCACCAGGGGCTGGCAAGCCCTCACCAGCTGGAGGGAGGCCCTTTGTTTTCCTTGGAAGTGGCATAATCTTTTATGAGAGCTCTGTAATTTCCCTGAATGCACACATTTTTAACATATTTTGCAGTTCAGTCTTCAGAGGCATCTACTGTATTCCTTCAGTTACCCACAAGTCTTTCAGTCAGAATCATTCTTTACCTCCAGCATGACTTCAAGAGTCAGAACATTTCCCCCACATCTAAAATCATGAATAATACACACAAATCATAATAGCTTTTTGAGAAATGATTTGCTTCAAACTTTGTTTTTATTGTAGACAGGAAATAACTTTTTTTTTAATGCAAGGGGGAAATTTTAACAAAAATTGAAGTCTAACTTTTTTGTTGTTGTTGTTCAAGTCTAACTTTATAAAAGAATTTCAGGCAGAAATGTTGGACTTTGATAATTATTTTCAATCATAGGATGGGGAAGACCTTACTAGTGGCTTTCATGAATTCTATTGAGCATTAAAAATTGTAATTTGTGGAATCAGCAAATCTTTAAATTTTTTTCTATTATAACCACTCTTTAGGGTATTCTGAGAATATACCAATACGGTTCAAAGAGGTCAGGAGGCAATTCCAGAGCATCTCCAAGTCTCAGGTTTTAGTATGGAAGTATAGACTCATAGACACTAGGTCAGTATGTCTAACCCTCTGATTTTTCAAGAGAAGGAACTCAAGACAAGAATAAAGAACAGAAAAAGCTGTAATCTCAGAGGTAGAGTGCTTGTCTAGCATGTGTGAGATGTGACCCCAGCACTACAAATAATAATCACCACCATCATCATCATCTAGGTATGGTGGCAAATGCCTGTAATTTCAGTACTTGGGAAGCTAAAGGCCAGTCTCAGCAACTTAGTGAGAGCCCCAGCAATGTAGCAAGATCCTTTTACAAAATAAAAAAGGCTGGGATATAACTCAGAGGTAGAATGCCCCTGGGTTTAATCCCCACTATCACCTTCTCCCCAAATAACAATAATGATAAGCTTAGATAACAGATGTATATTACTAAAAATTCTAAAAATAAGATTTTGTTTCTGGTTTTATTTTAGACTTAAAAGAAATTACATCAGATGAGAACTGAAATTTTATCAGATGTTTTTGAATAGAGCACTAGAAATCATAAATAAATGGATATACATAAAACACATAATCTCAGTCCATTTTTTTGTTACTATAACTGAATATCTGAGACTAGGAAATTTATAAATAATAGAGGTTTATTTAGCTTAGGTTCTGGAGGTTAGAAAGTCCCAAAGTATGTCACTTGCTCTTAAATTTCTAGGGTAATCACTATAAAGACAACATAAAGAAATATGGTTAGCTGGGCTTGGTGGCATACACTTGTAATCCCAACTACTTGGGACGCTGAGGCAGAAGGATCACAAATTTGAGGCCAGCCTCAGCATCTTAGCAAGATCTTGTCTCAAAATAAAACATAAAAAAAGGCTGAGAATGTAGCTCAGTAGTAGAGTATCCCTAGGTTCATTCTCCAGTATCTTTCCTCCCCCAAGTAAAAGAAGAGTATCTAAAAGGCAGTAGATAAATAGAATTCTTAAAAATATTCAACTAATTAAAAAAGGTTTTAAGAAAAGAGGAATGAAGGAAAAAAACAGAGGGAACAACAGAGGAGAAAAACCCTGAAAAATTGTAGACTTAAATCCAACCATATCAATAATAGACTAAATATACTATTTAAAAGACAATGATGATTACCAAAAATGGTTGTTATTTATTTACTTATTTACTTTTTTTTTTTTTGCTAGGTACTGGGGTTCAAAACTTAGGCAAGCACTCTACCACCGAGGTACATTCCCAGTCCATTTTTTTTTTTTTTTTTTTTTTGCGGAAGTGGGGATTGAACTCAGGGGCATTCTACCTTCGAGCTTTACCCCCAGCCCTATTTTTTATTCTTTATTTTGAAACCAGGTCTCACTAAGTTGTGGAGGGCCTCACTAGGTAGCTGAGGCTGGCCTCGAACCCGGATCCTCTGGTCTCAGCCTCCCAAATGCTGGGATTACAAGCGTGCGCCACCACACCTGGCTCAATGACCTTTTTAAAAAGGAAGACTCAGTAATGTGCTGTGTTCAAGAGCCAACCTCTAAGTACAGCTTGAAAGTAAACACATAAAAAAGAAATGCCATGCAAACAATATACCTTAAAGAAAAGACAGGCTATATTCATATAAAAAAATGTGGACGTCAATATAAAGGTTATTGCCAGAGGTAAAGAGGGATATTTCACAATGGAAAAAATCATGAGAAAGACATAGCTATCATAAATGCATATTCTTCTAAAAACAGAGCTTCCAGATACATGAAACCAAATTGCTAAATTAAACAGAGAAATTAAGATCATAGCCAGAGATTTTAATACCCCTATAACTAGGCAAATAAAAATAAAATAATTAAGGGTGCAGATTTTCTGAACAACACTATCAGCCACCAAGACCACATTGATATTTATAGAACACTCCACCCAATAACTGCAAAATACACATTGTACTTTCATCAAGACAGACCATATGCTGGGCAGCAGAGCATGTCGCAGCAAATTTAAAAGCACTGAAATCATACTGTGTGTGTTCTCTGACCTTAATGAAATTGAGCAATACCAATAATATATTAGAAAAATTAAAATATCTGGAACTTAATGCCTTGTAAAGAATCCATGGGCCATTGTCATTACTCATAGTTAAACATCATTTAGTATGTGCATGCTATGATGTGAAATGTGTTTATTTATTTATTTTTTTACTGGGGATTGAATCCAAGGGTATTCCACCTCCAAGCTATAAGCCCCTTCCCACCATAATTTTTTCTTTTTAAATTTTGAAGCAGAGTCTCTCTAAGTTCCTGAGGGTCTTGACAAATTGCTGAGGCTGGCCTTGAACCTGTGATCCTCCTGTCTCAGCCTCCCAGTTACTGGGATTACAGGCTCATACCATCATGCACGCCCACTATGAAACATGTTTTGATTTGAATTAAAAAAAAAACAATAGGCCATCTGTGCAATATGAACAATTTTTCTAAAATCCATGGTAAAACTTTGAAGTTGGGCCAAAAAGAAGAAAAATGATCAAACATTTCATGCTTTCATAGTGTGTTAGTGTTGTCTCAGAATGTCTCTCATCCTTTGTTACAAGTTAGTCTAGTGCTCTGCGACCTGCACAACTATATGCATGTACCCGGAAAACCCATTCAGTTTCCACCTTCTGTTGCCCCGTGCTTCCTTCTATTACCCATTAGTTTATTTTGAGGTATGCTGTAAATTCCCATCTCCAGAATCCCATCCTACTTAGAAGAGCTGCTGATGGGTAATGTAAATGGTGCTGTGGGCTTGTTGATGAGCCTTCTGCAAAGAAGAAAAAGTGGAATATATTTTCATTTTGCTGTTCAACAAGAAAATTAAAAAGTTTAGAAAAACCCATTTTTAGAAGGTGTCCTCATGCCCTTAGCATCAAGTTCATGTTAGCTACCAGCTAGTTTCATAGCTCAGTCTGAGTCCCATGGCTTCAGGGCGGGGACACTTTTTGTCTTACATCAGGCAAAAGCTACTGAAACATGCCAGATCACCTTGCCTCCACAGTTATTTTTCCACTTTTCTCTCTCTCTTCTTTTTGACTTTCCCATCTCTCATTCACTTTCAAAAACAAAAACAAAACAACAACAACAACAACAACAAAAACCAACTCTGTTACATCATTAATCTCCTATCTTGTGCCAATGCCTGGTCCTGCCTCTGTTCTGTCTGCTACCTTGTCTATTTAGGGATATGTTCCAAGATAGCTTGACCCCCTGAAGTTTAGGGTAATCTAGTGGTTCTTCAACCCAGGCATGTGTTGGAATCACCAGGAGTGGTTTTTATGCAACTGGCTGGGTCCACCCCAGTTCCTGATTTATCAGGACCAGGTGAATCCTAACAAGGAGCATTTCTAGCTAGCTCCCAGGTCCTTCCTACTGCTGCTGCTGGTCTCAGGACTAAACTTAGAAAACCACTGGGCTTTCCTGTTAAAGGGGACAGAGAATGCTGAGAAAGGGTCTAAGATTTATTAAAAAAGGATTTATTCTGATCAGCCGGGCGTGGTGGCGCACACTTGTAATCCCAGCATTTGGGAGGCTGAGACCGGAGGATCCGGGTTCAGCTACCTAGTGAGGCACTCTGCAACTTAGTGAGACTCGGTTTCAAAATAAAGAATAAAATATAGGGCTGGGGGTATAGCTCGGAGGTAGAATGCCCCTGAGTTCAATCCCCAGTGCCGCAAAAAAAAAAAAAAAAAAAAAAAAAAAGGATTTATTCTGTTGTAAGAAGTTAAGGCTCTTTGTTTTGTTTTTTGTTTTTGTTTTTGCGGTACTGGGGATTGAACTCAGGGGCATTATACCTCCGAGCTACACCCCCAGCCCTATTTTTTATTCTTTATTTTGAAACCGAGTCTCACTAAGTTGCGGAGTGCCTCACTAGGTAGCTGAGGCTGGCTTCGAACCCGGATCCTCTGGTCTCAGCCTCCCGAATGCTGGGATTACAAGCGTGCACCACCTAGCCCGGCAGTTAAGGCTCTTTGAATTGAGATATTTGTAACCTTCCTGTACCACATTAAAAAAAAAAAAGTTATGTTTTACAAAGAGATAGGAGTTTAGGGGGAGCTAGTTTAGAAATTTAGTAGCTTTTGAGCTTGTCTAGATCAAGGTGTCATTCTGTGGAGTTGGTTTGCTTTGACATGCCTTTACTAAGGGATTAGAAACCATGGAGCCCAATGGTTCTCAATCTGTGTTCACTGGATCAGCAGCAGTGGCATCACCAGAGAACTTGGTGGAAAGGCAAATCCTCAGGGCCCTGAGGGTTCTCAGTCACAACCCCTAGGGCTGTTGCCACGGATCTGAAATTAACTAGGTGATGTGATACACACTACAATCTGAGGACAAGTGACTTGGTCCAGTGATACTTTACCTTTCTTAGACCCGTAGAGGGCAGGAGGTCAGCTACATGGCACAGTCAGTATCCACAAATGTGCTAGTTGATACAGAGCCAGTTTAGACAGTCACAGGAAAATATTTTTGCTTTGTTTAGAAATATACTAAAAGACAGTGTCCAGATTATTTTATAAATAAATTATGGAAACATTTTATTGGCTGTGTTTCAGAGAATGATACAATCAGTAATGATGCATTTCCATTTAGTACGTTAATACAAATACTCACTGAGCACCACTTGGCCCAGCAGTTTTTGAAGTGTAGTCTTAATGCAGAAGGGACAGCATCACCTAGAAACTTGTTAGAAATCCAAATCTTAGCCAGGCATGGTGGCACACGCTTGTAATCCCAGAACTTGGGAGGCAGAAACTGGAGGATCTGGGTTCGCAGCCAGCCTCAGCTACTTAATGAGGTCCTCCGCGCAACTTAGACCGTTTCAAAATAAAGAATAATAATAAAAAAAAATAGGGCTGAGGGTGTAGCTTGGAGGTAAAATGCCCCTGGGTTCAATCCCCAGTATCACCCCTCCCCCCTCAATCACCACAGACAGACAGACACACACACACACACACACACACACACACACACACACACCAAAACCTTAGACCTCAGGCAGATTGAGCCAGGCACTGAGATGGAAGGAAACAATTTTAACCAGTTGCTGGAGTGAGTCTGAGACACTCATGATAAAATTTGAGGGTCAGCACTATATTCCAAGTATATTTTGCCTCCCTCATGTTACTGGTCTTAGAACCCATTGAAAACAGAATTTTGATGCTGGCTGTGGTGGCAAATGCCTGTAATCTCAATATGTAGGAGTCTGAGACAGGAGGATCGCAGGTTCAAGAACAGTCTCAGCAAGTAGTGAGACTTTCATCAACCTAGTGAGACCCCTGTTTGAAAATAAAAATAAAAAATAGGGCTGGGGGTACAGCTTGGAGGTAGGATGCTCCTGGGTTCAATCCCCACTACCACACACAAGACAAAAACCAGAATTTTGCATATTTCTTTGTAAGGTTCATAGTCTCAGTTTCGAAGGACTGATCATGTCCAGGCCCTTATTTTACAATTAAGCAAAGTAAATACCAAGTGCGACTTGCTAATTAGTTAAACAGTTAATTAAAGGGCAGACTAGTGGCTCCAGGCTCAAGCCAATCAATTGAATTCATGTCTCTTTCACTTAGCAGCACACTAATCTATGATTTCTTTTAACTTTTTAACATCTACCTTACCCATTTAAAATGTAATTACTCTTTTAGAAAAAGCAAGGGTGATTTTATTTTTGTAATGACTGGTGTGAAGAAAAATGTGTGCTTCAAAATTATCTCTGAAGAACAGACGTGTGCTTAGGAGTCACTCTCTGTGCCAAGGGGGAATAGTGCACCTTTTGGTTCCTTGAAAATCAAACCATGGTTCTCATGATTCATGTGTTTTTGCTGAAACAGCTGGGCACTATTGTTGGTAGATCAACTGTGTTCACTTAATCATTCACCAGAAAGTAACTAAACACAAAAACAACAAGAGAAAGAAAAGGAAGTTGGGTTAAAAAAAAAAGGACTTAAAATAATAGTATGTGCATCCATTTCAAGCACAGGCAAACATAATCAATCTATGCTGTCAAAATTGAGGATCCTGATTTTCCTCAAGGGTGGAGACTGGGGCTGGGTGAGGGGATGAGGGGGCTGATGTCCCATTTCTTCACTTAATTGTCTCAGCCTCTCAAGGACTGAGATTATAGGCTTGTGCTACCAGGTCTCCAGGCTAAAACATCTATTTTTTAGAGCTAGTTTTTGCACATTTAAAATTTCTGCATCTTGACTATTTTATGAATATACCACATAGAGAAAAATACACCTAAGTCTGCAGCTTGAATGGAAACAGAACATGCCTGCTTAATAATCAATCAAGTGAGAGCCTTACCTCGAATCTGCAATCCTCCTGTTGCAGCCTCCAAACTACTAGGTTTACAGGAGTGCGCCACCATGCATGGCTATTTATGTCTTTATTCTTGGGCTTTCCTTCTCTCTCGATCTGGGAGAAGCTGTCTATTATATCTTAAGGACACTTGGGCAGCCTAAGTGGAGACTCTGGCTGAAAGCCCAGAGGAACAGAGGCCCCCGTGAAACCAGCATGGGCGCTGCTCCTCCAGCCTTTAAAGAACTGTAGCCCCAGCCAACTGCTCGATTGCAGCCTGGTGAGGGGCCCTCAATTCCTGATGCACAGGAGCTGTGATGCCATACACATATGTTACTATGAGCTGCTAAGAGTTGAAATAATTTGTTATGCAGTAATAGGAACTAATTTAACCTCTTTTAGCATTGGCACAGGCTTTACTTTGGGAAGAAAACAGACTCTTGTCTTTCAGAGAAAGGAGCTTAGGTTTGAAGATTCGTTAATTCTTGCTGTTTGAGAACATCCTAGGCTTGCTTGCCTTAAAATCACCACCCCAAGTTCTATTTGGGAAAAATACTCTGCTAGAAAATGTTAAGTAATCTGTATTTGTTACTAGAAAGCAGACTTTCCAGATATTTCTTTAGTAGAAATGCTGGTTTTTTGTTTTTTTGGGGGGGGGTGTTGAGGATCAAACCCAGGGCCTTATGTATGCTAAGCAAATTCTCTACCACTGAGCTAGAAGTGCTAGTTATAAAGACACTTTTGCTTAAACTGCAGACAGTTATTTTCTATATAAAAGTATATAGCATAGGTGTGAGCCTCTGAGGGTGGGACTCATAGTTCCATCTTGGTCAATAACTTTTAGACTTCGGACACCTCTGTCCTTTCCTGAGCCCCAGTTTGGGATGGGGCAAGTCACACATGCTGTAAAGCAGAGGCCTTTACACTTTTCACGTATGTCCCCCTAAAATGAAGGGAAAACTTTCTTAAATATTGACACAAATGAAATGTAAAACATCTTTTTGTCAACATATTAGAGAAGTGGATTTAACTCAATTTAGGGAGCATGCCTGCCGAGTAGCCTAAACTGGTAGTAAACACTTGTCAAATTAATCGACAAAAGTTTTTCAGTTGAAAACTTTCATACTTTCAATTCAAACACACTAACATGCCCTCTCTGATGAGACTATCACTTGACTTCAAAATTGTAATTTTCAGATAGATGAAAGGTAAATAGATAATGGAGACTTGCCATGAGTTGATGCTCTAAGAACACATTCTGGAATTGTCCCTTTATTTAGTACCATGTGTTTTTCATCCCCAGGGCAGTAAACTATAATGAGGTGGGTGAGTTAATAATTTCTTTATGAAATGGGAGTTGGCATTTGTGAAATGGGAGACTGGAAAGAAAAACAGTGTATGAAAGAGAGGTGCTAGGCAGTAGTTAAAGGAAAGAAAATATAGGTCCACTCAGAAATGTGTTTGAAGGTGCCATGAAGCCCTCGATGTCAGTTGTTCTTGGCCACAGGTGTCCTGTCATTGTTGCCTGTGTAATGAAAACACATTCTCACACAGAAATGATTTAGATATGTGGTCAAGTCACAGGTAAAACACATTTTTTTCTTCTTGAAGACAAAAAGAAACCAGAAAACATTTTTTGGTACACAATGATACCCAATAATGATAAAATTTTTCACATACTTATCTTAGTGAGCATAGTTACCAGAATACCCTTCCTTTAGTTTCAACTGTTTTCCTTCTTGGAGACTAGTATTGCCCTAGGAGCAATAGGGCAGTATTGTAGGGTTTTTTGTGGGGGTGGTGGTGGTGATACTGGGGACTGAACCCAGGAACATTCTACCTATAAGCTATACCTCCAGTCTTTTTTATGTTTTATTTGGAAACAGGGTCTTGTTTGCTGAGATTGACCTCCAGCCTGCCATACTCCTGTTTCAGCTTCCCAAATACTGGGATTATAAGCCTGTGCCACCACGTCCAGCATATTGTAGGTTTTTTAAGAATCAGAAAGACATGTAATAAAACTAAGCTTTCCCTAATGGCCCGATGTTTCATATTGCTATTATTGAGAGCAAGATAGTTTAGAGAATAAAATCACCTACATAAATCAGTATAAATAAAAGATCTATTTACATATACAAATCTCTTAGCTCCTCTCTAAATAGGAAAGAAACAGCTGAGGAAACCATGAGAAGCATGGAATTACATACTTAATAATAATATTATTAACTTCATGGTGCTAATGCCATTGTGCATGTACATTTTTGGTTCATTTCTATTTCACTATGAAGATAACTGGACTTTATTACTTATAATAAAATAGAAGAGTAGATTTTGCAGATGATAAGAAATGCAACCACTCTACATTTTTATTTTATTTTATTTTTTTTTTTGTGGGATTGAACCCAGGAGCATTCTATTTCTGAGCTCCACCCCCAGCCCTTTTTTATTTTTTCCTTTGAAACAAGGTCTCGGTAGGTTGCTGAGAGTCTGTTGCTGAGGCTGCCTTGAACCTGTAATCCTCCTGTTTCAGCCTCTAAGTAAGTACTGAGATTACAAGCATGCACCACCACTCCCAGCTACAACACTGTGGACAGGAAAAAAATGACAACACTGCAATGCCACCGGTGTAAGCATGTGTAGTAAAGAAATGCAAACTCTGAGAATATAAGCACAGATTTTTAAAAAGCCATTTATTTTAAAAAACTGGTTTGTCAAATCACATACACGAGCAGGTACACAACTACTGAAGTGGCCCTGGAATAGACACCAGTGGAGCGTTCACCACACAGTACCTGAAAAATACAGCTAAAAAAGAGGAGTCTGAGTGTTGACTTCAGAATCCTACTTGACTCCCGGTTGAATGGCTTTAAGTTAGCAGACAGTGAGTGAGAGGTAGAGTCCCACGTGTAACAGCTGATGCCTCAGGGCTCCTTAAAAACAAAATGAAAACAAAAACCATTTCCCCTGGCACAAGGGAAGCCTAGCCTATTTTTTTTTTTTTTTCCTTTGTGAAAACAGAAGCCGAGTTTCTCTTCCCAAGTGGGTCAGCATTCCCAATCGGAAAAGTGTCGTGTAATAACCTAGGTGTTGTGCTTGTCAGGCCATTTAATTTTCCTCGCCTTCCGATTCTGATTCTAGAAGAGAAGAAAGAGAGGAGTCAGGAATTTCTCCCCAGATTCCTTTAAGTAAGATCATGAAAGAGTTTCTAAACACCACTAACCCCCACCTTGTCATCGACCTAGGGCACTTTCCCCATTTATTAGGCAAAATAGTGTCTAATATATTACACAGTTAATAGTTATTATTACAAATAATACCATTGCCTAATATATTATATATGAGGGCAGATTGCAAACTCTTGTGATTTTTGCTTTCAAGTGGACTTTGCCTTTTTGAAAATACAACTTGCTCACGTTTTATTGGAGAATATAATCTCTTGTTCTTTGAGTCACTTAAAATGAATATTTCATTCTTACTTAGATTCCTCACCCATTATTATTCAATCATCTTGTATTCCCATTTAAATACCAGTTAACAACTGGTAAAAGTGGTATAAGAAAATCTATATAATCCCAGCTGGGTGTGGTGGCCCATGCGTGTAATCCCAGTACTTGGGAGGCTGAGAAAGGAGGATCGCAGGTTGGAATCCAGCCTCAGCAATTTAACGAGACCCTGTTTCAAAATAAAAAGGGCTGGGGGTGTACCTCAGAGGTAGAATGCCCCTGGATTTAATCCCTAGCACCAAACCATACCAAATGTACATAATCCCGTAATGTGCCATTAAGTCAAATGTGTGTGTAATTTTTTGTTGTTGTTGTTTTTTACATTTTTTTGCTTCCTCATTGTCTTCCATTAAATAGATAATTTTGCGTTTTTTTTTTTTTTAATTTTATACCATCTAGACATTTTATTGCCTTGAATTCAGAAAAGAACAATGAGGCATGGGTAAAATGTTTAATATGGAAGATATTCCAGAACTTTAGGCTGGAAGCAGTGGTGCACACCTGGAATCCCAGCACCAGGGAGGCTAAGGTGGGAGGAACATTTAAGCGCAGGAGTTGGGGACTAGCTTGGGCAACATAGTGAGACCTCATTTCAAAAGATAAATAAGCCAGGCGTGGTCACGCACGCTTGTAATCCCACCATTTGGGAGGCTGAGACCGGAGGATCTGGGTTCTCGGCCAGCCTCAGCTGCTTAGTGAGGCACTCCGCAACTTAGTGAGACCCGGTTTCAAAATAAAGAATAAAAAATAGAGCTGGGGGGTATAGCTCAGAGGTAGATGCCCCTGAGTTCAATCCCTAGTACAGGGAAAAAAAAAAAAGAAAAATAAATTTTTCTTGAAAAAGTCCCCCCCCCCCCGAAAATAAATCCATGAAAGATAGATAATTTGAAGTATATGCTTGATGAAGATCAAAGTTGTTAAATGGAATCCTACCTTCTTCTGCATTTTGTAGCCACTCAACAAATTTCTTCATCTGGTCAAGAAAAACACTTTTGCCCTTGGCAACATGTGCTTCTTTATACCATTTTAGTATTGCTTCTTCACTGAGAACATCAGCTGCAATTGAAAGGTTCCAAAGTTATTTCATGAATGTCATATTTTAAAACAGCCTCAGGTCCTATAACTTAATAAAGAGCAATCTCTTAATATGAAATACTCTATTACAAAGAAATTCATACATGAAACTTACCAGAAGATGGGATCTAAGATCATTTCTAAGCAGCACACTGCCATATTCTAACAATTAGTCTAATAATTGCTTTAGTGATGATGATACCATCTATCAGGCATGATATAATACAAGTCTATAGCTCAGCACCGAGTTACAGAAATCTCTTGCATTCTGAATTTGCTGGTAGGAAGCAGGGTTGTTATGTAATTTTGCAAATGAAACAGCAATTCCAGCATTTTAGAACACTTTGTGTCCTGCCAAGTTCAATCATATTTTGAACAGAGAGTAATCTCAAATGACTGTTCTTTTAAGGAGATTTCCTTTTGTAGGAGAAAATAGCAAAGGGAAATAAATATAGATGGGAATGATAATGATATCAATAATTATATATAGATTCTTGGGTATGTTGTGTATTATATACACATAATCTAAAGTTCTAAAGTGTGCGCCACCATATCTGGCTTCTGTCAATGTTTTAATAGATTGTCTTTTGGGATTTCAGAATAGGAAATGAGATAGCAAATAGATAAAAAGCATTCATTATTGTCTCCAATGAGTGCCAAATCCATTACAAATGCCAATAAATCCATGTGATGTTGGTAAATTACTCTAATAACATTTGCAACTAAAATATAATTTTGACTTATGAAAATGACAGAAATGGTTTAATATTGTTTTCGTTTAAAATCTCACTAACCTTTTCATAAAAAAAACAAAAAACAAAAAACATTTTTTTCCCCTCCTTTAAAAAAACTGACTCTTGGATTAAATTGAAGAGCCTGAACTGAATATAATTGGATATGGCTGTTTTTAGAAAACTTTTTTGGTGGGGAGTTATTTTTACTAAATATGCTAAACATTTTGCACAGGAAGGAAAGAAAGGATTTATTAATTTATAAGACTTGGACACCCTAGAGTTATCATCAGGAGTCCTACAGAATTACTCTTATCTTCTGGCTTTTTAGCAGCTTCTATTTCCAGCTCTCCATTTCCACTTAGAAAGATGAAAGAAATTTCTAGTAACCATGAAAGCCTAGTTTTGGTAGTGGGAGGGTCAGGCAGTTATGGCCACAGGAAGGGACCTGTCACTGTGCGAGATGCCTTTCAGAGATTTTTTCAAGAACACTAATTAGGGGTTTAAAAAGTCCCTTTTATATAATTGGTAAACTATTTTTTTTAAATACTCCTATTGGTGCGCTGTAATTATACATCATACTGAGGTATAGAGTGATAGGAACATATATGCACACAACTCTTGGAACACTTCCCTCTTGTCCCACCCCCTCCTTCTCCTCCTATACATATCTTTGAGATAGCAATTGGTAATTAAATACACACATAACACTATTTCAACTGTTAACTTTTTTATGCCTCTGTCTGCCCTCTCCTCCCCCTCAAACCCCCTCCATTATTCCATTAGAATCTCTGCTCTTCTATCTGATGTTACTGTCGTTTCCCAATTTTTATCTAGCTTCCACATCTGAGAAAAAACATACAACTATTCATTTTTTGAGACTAGATAATCTTTCTTTTTTTTTTTTTTTTTGCGGTACCGGGGATTGAACTCAGGGGCATTCTACCTCCGAGCTATACCCCCAGCCCTACTTTTTTTTATTCTTTATTTTGAAACCGAGTCTCACTAAGTTGCGGAGTGCCTCACTAGGTAGCTGAGGCTGGCCGCAAACCCGGATCCTCTGGTCTCAGCCTCCCGAATGCTGGGATTACAAGCGTGCGCCACCACGTCCGGCTAGATAATCTTGCTTGGCATAATATTCTTGAGTTCCATCCATTTCCCTACAAATAATATAATTTTGTTCTTCTTTATGGCAAAAAGAGTAAAATTCCATTGTTTTTTTTTTTTTTGGTTTTTTTTTGGCGGTACTGGGGATTGAACTCAGGGGCATTCTACCTCCGAGCTACAGCCCCAGCCCCATTTTTTATTCTTTATTTTGAAACCGAGTCTCACTAAGTTGCGGAGTACCTCACTAGGTAGGTAGCTGAGGCTGGCTTCGAACCCGGATCCTCTGGTCTCAGCCTCCCGAATGCTGGGATTACAAGCGTGCGCCACCACGCCCGGCTGTAAAATTCCATTGTGTATGTATATAGCACAGTTTTTTGATTCATTCATCTATTGACAGACACCCAGGCCGGTCCCATAATTTGGCTAATGTGAATTGTGCTGCTATAAACATGGATATGTGTGTATTGCTATAATATTCTGACACCAATATCTTTGGAAAAATGCCCAGGAGAAATATTGCTGGGTCATATGGTGGTTCCATTCCTAATCTGAGAAACCTTTTCACACTGATCTCCATAGTGGCTGTACTAGTTTGTAGTCCCACCAACAGTGTATAAGAGTTTCTATTTCCCCACATCCTTGCCAGCATTTATTATTATTGTTTGTATTCTTGATGATTGTCATTCTTACTGGAGTTGGATGGAATCTCAGTGTAGTTTTAATTTGCATTCCCTGATTGCTAATGATGTTGAACATTTTTTTCATGGATTTATTGGCCATTTGTAATTCTTCTTTTAAGAAGTATCTATTCAGTTGCCCATTTTTGATTGAATTATTTTTCTTAGTGTTAAATTTAAGCTCTTTGTATATTCTAGATATTAGTCCTTTATCAGAGTGGTAGCTGGCAAAGATATTCTCTCATTCTATAGATTATCTTTTTAGACTCTTAATAGTTTTATTTGCTGCACAGAAGCTTTTTAATATAATGCCATCTCATTTATTAATTCTCATTTTAATTTCCTGAGCTTTTGGGATCTTATTTAAAAAGCTTCTACAAGCACTCTATGTTGAATTGTTGCCCTATGTCCTCTTCTAGTAGTTTCAAAATTTCTGGTCTAACTTCTGGTTCTTTTATACATATACATATACATATACATATACATATACATATACATATACATATCTCAGTAATTTAAAAATATTTTGATATGCATCTCAATCAGTAAAAGAATATTGAGCAGGTATGCCCAACATAGAACATGTTGGAAAGCTGGTTTAGTCTGCTATTTGCTATTTGAGATTTCCTTCTGAAGATTGAGAGCTCATTCCTGTGTTTTACTGCCCCACAGAGGCTGAAAGAGGCCATGCATAAAAATTGTTGACCTCAAAGAGTGCAAAGATGAGATCTTAGAAGGAAGATTTAATAATAAATACTTGCTGGAAGGCTGAGTTTCTAATACAAGAGAATTAATAATATAAAGGGACCAAAACAACTACACAGGACAACTTATGAGGTAAAGCTTGAATATCAAAGAGTTTAAGAAATTCAATTGCTGATCAGTGAAAAGTCTAATTTGAAAAGGAAGAAGCTCTTGAGGAACGAAGATGAGGAACAATTTTTTTTTTCTTTTTTTACCTAAGTGGGGAGAGAGGTTATTTAAATTGGAGACCACTAAATTTCTGTTGAGATTTCCCAGCAGTGCTTACTAAGAATATAGAATCTCAGTGAAAGCACACTAAGAAAGACATTCTATGATATACACAGAGTCCAATCAGGCTAGAATATTTATATTTTTTTCCTATCATCTGGCTAACTTCTTCATAACGTCTGGTGAAATTACTTGCATCCCTCAGGAACCTTCTCTTTTCTCCCTCCAAATTAGCTTCACCTCTAAGTGAGGTGCCCTTCTCTGTCTTTCCACCACTCTGGACACCCTCTGGAAGAGGCTTATTTTAGCAACTGACATGGGACTATAATTCTGTTTTCTTCTATACCCTGAAATCCAGGAAGTTGGCAATTATTTTGTTCATCTCCTTTTTAGCATTTAACATGACATGACATAAAGAATGCATTGAATACATGTATGATGGACAAAACATTAACTTGAGAAAAATTTAACATATCTCAATTTGTAGAATTCTAATCTAAAATTTGGGTATTTATGAGGTCCAAAAAATACGATACTATAAAAGTAGTCTGAGAATTGCTGTGCTTTACAAAGAGTTAGTTATTTAGGTAAAGTCTAAAACTATGTCACTTTCAACTCAGGAAATTCAAAATTTATTAAGATTGTCACATTGGGACATAAGTCAAAAATAATTTCCCCTAAAAGAGATGATAATATCTGCTGAGAAAAGGCATTCATCTTTTTCTAAGAACAAGAATAAAGCACTCAGAAAAATTTGCATAAGGGACAGAATTTAACCTAAGAAATTTCTGCAAAAAAAAAAAAAAAAAAAAAACCATGACAGAGACAATAATGGTACCCAAGAAGGCAATTTTATATATAGCACTATATACTGAGACCACAGCATTTACTTTCAGGAAGAAAGGAAGAGAAATTAATTTGAAAAGTAAGTAACACATGATTGAAAGTTAGCAGTAGACTTGTCACTTTTTCTTTAATGCTCAGAAATGTAAAAAATCTAGATTTTAATACAAGTGTGCCTTTGCTAAGTGACTTAATCACATTTCCTTTATTGCTGCAAAGCATTATTTATTCTTTCTTTATTTTATTCCACTGTTTATATAAAAATTTAAAAATCTTTCCATAATAGCATTGAATGGCATTAATTTATAGGAACATGGTTAATCATACCCCTAAGTTTCTATCATTCTCAAGTTCTGGAAATGTTGGGAAAGGTATGTATATATGTGTAAGAGAGAGAGAGATAAAAAAGGAAAAGAACCAAAGGTATCTATGACATTTTGAAAACTTTCTTTAAGGCAAAATGTTTCTTAAAACAATAAAAAAAAAAAAAAGGGGGAGTGTGGTGGCACATGCCTATCATCCCAGAGACTGAGAAGGCCAAGACAGAAGAATTGCAAGTTTGAGGCCAGCCTGAGAAACTTAGTAAGATCCTGTCTCAAAATGAAAACAAAATGGCCTGAGAGTATAGCTCACTGGTAGAGACCCTTAGGTTCAGTCTCCACTACTGCAAAAATAAAATAAAATAAATAAAAATCTAAAAAAAAATTAAAAAAGAAATCCATACCACCAGATAAAAGAAGCACACAGGACATCATTTAATATTTATAAAATGTATATGTGTACATGGAATGAAGTATTATCTTTACCATGCCATTGTTAACTCATTAAATTTTTTGCTTCTGGAACTTAATACCTTTTAGACTAGAGGTCCTGTTACAACAATCAATATCCCCAGAGGGTACTTAAAATCCAAATTCTCCAGCCCAACCCTAGACTCACCAAGTAGAATATATATTATATATTAAAATATAATAAAAAGAATATAATAGACTATAAATTATATATATATTTGTACTGAGGAATCCTTTTTTAAAATTTTGAATCAGAGTCTTGCTAGGTTGCTGAGTCTCACTAAATTGCTGGTGCTGGTCTCAAACCAGCCTCCCAAGTACTGGAATTATACAGGCATGCACCAGCAGGCCTGGCTGAATCTGTTGTTTAAGCAAGTTCTCAAGGCACTAGAGTTGAAAAGGAGTGTTTTAAAACTCAAGTTTTCATCCTGCCTTCCTAAGCATCTAGAGTACAGAAGAAGAGCAGGCAAATGCTTATAGAACAAGTGAAATACATGCCCCCTGGTGCCCAAGTGTTTGTTTGTTGGACAAAGTAACATCAAGGTAAAAAACATTGGCTAAAAAAAAAAGAGAGACAAGAGGAGTCAACACAGTAATGCTCTTAACAGTGCTATGTAATGATCATTCTTCAGGGACTTCATGTTCTCAAGAGAAAACAGGTATTTATTCCATTCAGGAAAAGAAACTATATCTATTAGTCATGTGGAAAATTGTGACATTACCTAGCAAAGAATATTTATTTATTTATTTATTTATTTATTTATTTATTTATTTTGTGGTACTGAGAATTGAACCCAGGGGCCTTCTATCTCCAAGCTACACCCCAGCCCTATTTTTTATTCTTTATTTTGAAGCAGGGTCTTGCTGAATTGCAGAGGGCCTCACTAACTAGCTGAAGCTGTTCTCATACCTGTGATCCTCCTGTCTCAGCTTCCCAAGTACTGGGATTACAAGCGTGTGCCACCATGCCCAGCTCAAGAATATTTAATTTTAACATCTCAGTCATATATTTTTAGGTTCCATTAAGAAAGAAAAGAAGTCCTGATTTCATTTCCAACAATAAGCAGAATAAAATAGATGTTGATTCCCTTCCTGGGTTTCCTCATAAGGGCCAGAGACCCAACATCTTTAAGTTATTAAAAGCTGACTACCTGGTTAACGAATTGCCAAAGAAAGAGCCAGTACCTCTTTTACTTTCTGCTGCCCACTTGTGTTATTTTATAGTTTCAGGCCACTATCCCTTAGGACAGAAGAATTAGAAATAACTTAGAATAAGAAATCCAGTTTTGTTACCTACAGAAGTTGTTATAAATCATATCAGCATTAATTGACAAAATGAGAAATTCGAAGGATGTCAATACTTCAAATGCCACCTAGATGCCATTACTAATAACAAGTGGTTTGTTCTTTTTGGAAATTTTACAGTAATTAATGAAATGGAGTGCTCCTGCAGAGAAGGCTCAAGCAACTGTGCTCAGTGAGAAAAAGTTTTGGTAAGAAACTGGTTAGGTTATCTATTAAATGACAAGTGTTTGGGAAACTAATTTACAAATAGTTTTCTTTGCTGTAGTGGAAAAAAAAAGGACTACTCCAAAAGCAAATGTGAAACATGACCCATAGGCCTCTGTTTCAGTCTAACACATGGAGATAGCTGTGGCTCTGGTGGACAGAATGGCCACCGGAGTGGTAGACCCTATTTCTCATTCTTGACTGCTGAGCACTACATGTGGGTTGGTAATATGACCTGTCGGCTTGCTTCTGATGGGTCACTTTGGGTATCACTTGGTGAGCCCTGGTTTTAAGACACTGGCATCTCATGATCACACTCAAAAAGACCCAACTGTGGCCTCTTATTACATTTCCCTACTGATCTAGTTGTTGTTGAATATCTTAGAACTCTGCAAAAGTAAAATAGCACTCCAATGCTTGTGAGCAAGATGTGGACGTTTGAGGAATATGGACGGCCAATTAAAATTCATTGTGAAATGCTCTTAAACATTTTAAAATAGCCATTAATCAACAATGTAAAATTTGGATATTCCAAATTCTGAAGTTATCATTCAAAATAAGAATATCAAAGAGCAATTAATCATTTATCTTGTATTACTTTATACTTTTTTCCAATATTATGCCACTTATGTTCACAACCATTTCTAATAAGCATTTTCTAATGTTTATACATATCTCGTAAGTGATCATTTTCCCCCTGATAAAACTGCATAAATTTAGATCAAAAAAATAGTCTAGGATCATTTTTTTGTATGCTGTAGGTACAGAGATTGAGATCCGTTAAAACCTTTAGCATTCATTTTTTGTGCCAGTTGTCATGGCAACCTCAATCTCATAAATACAATGAAAAGACACTAAATGTGAAAGTCTTAAAATAGCCATTTCCTTGGGAAATAGGAGAATGACTGAACCAAATAACTAAAATACCAAGTGAAAAGGCTAATTATTTTAGTAATTTTCAAGTCAGTTCTATGGCACCTAAAAGGGTCTGAAGATAGTATATATAGCATTTTGATAATCATTGTTATTAGAGCTAATTGTTAACAATTCAAAAGCAGACTCAATTATCTTATATAATTATATTCTTTCACAATCCCCAAGAAATAATAACTAGTTCATCCCCAGTCCTCTGGAAACTTCCACCAGTGAAAAACGCCCAGGGGCCCAATTAGGACAGTTTCTGAGGCAATGTATAGCTGGCATGCGCCTTCTCCATCTACATGAGACTCACAAATTAGCATCTTTGCTGTCCCACCATAAACAGAATGCATGATCTCCTGTGCCTCACCCTGCTCTGCCCTCAAAGGACTTCAACAAAATGCAGAAACACAGGGGTAGGACGGCATGGAGGGATACCTTTATAGAAGAGAACCACGATCTTCTGGAAGGCTTTCATGAAGTGGATGTTGTCGTAGCAGTACTCCTGCACCTTCTGGAGGAGGATCAGCTCCGACTGGCCCTGGGAGCTGAACACAGCTAGCAAAGGAGCATATTGCTAGGGTGGAAGCAGAGAGAAAAACCCATTTACTTGGGTCGGGGGTACAGAGCCAATACTGCTGGAATCCTAACAGTATATGAAGGTTTGCTTGAAAATGTTCACTTTTAGGATGATTATCCTATTGTGTCCAATCCAAATGAATTGTTTTTCAATCCCATTATCTCAGCAGATTTCTCTCACTATACCCATTAACAGAGATAAAATCAGACCCTGCCTATATTAAAGATAGGGCCTACTATGTGAATGGATACTATGAAAATGAAATCACATCCTCCCACACTACCCATCGCATCAATGGAGCATGGTTCTGCCCTTACAAGAGAGAGATTCTCCTTCCCAGACGTCCCCGACCGGCCACAGGTCATCCGAAAGGCTTTGTTACTATTGTGCCCTTTACCCCAAATGTCTTTAGCTTTGTCACTGATGCATAGCCATTGTTTTTTCTAAGACCTACTCAATGCAACACTTTTCTTTTCCAAAGAACCTTCCTACATCAAGGGAGTCTGCACAGCTCACTCACTCCTTCGTTCCCATGAACACCAAGAGTCATCTTCCTTAACTCATATTCTGCCTAGTTTACTTTCTGATCTTGACTTCCCAACCCAAGTGTGAATTATAAAGGCAGGATCTAAGTCTTCCATTTGCCTTAACATAGTTTCATAATGAGAAAACAATTAATAAAAGCAAAACAATATATGCCTATGCACAAAAATACACATTCAACATAATCTGTTGATTTCTGTGACCACTCAGATACTTTTCAAATTCTAATGTCAATTTATGGTTTATTTAAGTAAAAATATTTGAGAAGTTTTTGTCATATAGGATAGATAGAAAGCTGATTGATTATATTTCTCTTTATTGTACAACACTGTGTATGACAATTCTAAAGATTTTTCCGATATTATTATTTCTGGTATTGGAGATTGAACCTAGTGGCACTCTACCAGTGAGCTACATCCCTAGCCCTTTTTCATTTTATTTTGAGACAGAGTCTTACTAAGTTGCCTTAGGCTGTCCTTGAACTTGGGATCCTTCATCTCAGTCTCCCAAGTGGCTAGGATTACAGGCATGCACCATCATGCCCAGCTATATTGCTTTAAGAACTTCCCCTGAGATAATTCATGTATTCTTACACCTGAGACATTTTAGGCAGTAGCAAATTTGAAAAGAAAAAACTTAGGTAGTATATGTTTTAGCTGGGTTCTGGAAAACCAGTTACAACACATTTGTCACGTACTCTTATGAGGTGCAACTGGTCCACGGCTGAGACAATTTCTCATTGTGACTCTTACCTTCAGGTGCTTAAGAGCTTGCTCTGCAACAAGTTCCTCCTTCTTGTTCCACTCCACAGCATTCATGATACAGGTCCACAGAAGCCCAATCACTGCTGTCTCTGGGAGATCGTTCCTCTTCATTTCTTCTTTGACATAAAGCACCACCTACATTTCACAGAGAGAGGATCAGAAAGCAATAGGCAGGTAGGTTTCCCCTCTCACCTCCCAAGCAGTAAAAGGTTCAGGGCAGATAAGAAATATTCTGTTCTGTTATTTCTTTCCTGGTATATATTCTCAGTTTATAAGAGAGAAAAAAAGCCTAATGATTTGTTCTCAAAGCAGATTTGTTTTTAGTTGGCTCAGCTCTGGTCAGAACTGCTGGATGGCAGGGAATAACTGAGGGGGTCTGTTTCCTAGGAGATTTTTCACATGATGGAACCCTTTTGAGTCTAGCACAGTAGGGATACCTGAGCCAGTCTGGTTTTCTTGAAGTTTGAAAAAGGAAACAACAGAACCATGACTTTCAACTTCCATCCCTGTGCTCTGTTTCAGTGAAATGTTAATCTGTAAATCAGCTGTAAATTGCACAGAAAATTTTCTTTATTTGATACATATCAGTTCAGAAATAGTCAATAGATTATTTCCTACTTGAATTATGTATAAATATGTCAATTTATTCTTAATTCTTACCATATGGAATATAAGTCTGCCTAACAATGTATTTTTTTTGGGCGGGGGGGCGGGACCACTGGGGGTTGAACCTAGGAGCATTTTACCTCTGAGATACACTCTAGCCCTATTTTATTTTTATTCTGAATCAGGGTCTTACTAAGTGGATGAGAGTCTTACTACTTGATGAAACTGTCCTTGAACCTGTGATTTTCCTGTCTCAGCCTCCCAAGTACTAGGATTACAGGTGTGAGCCACCAAGCCTGGCCTAACAATATATTTTAAATCAAATTTATTTGGAATTCTTTTTCCATTTGAAATATACTCATAAATTGAGGTTAGGGCCTTTGAAGTGATTTAAAACCATACTATGTCCCAAGTATACTACTCTGCGAGTAGTAGTACAACCTTTCCCTTCCATGTCCTTGTTGAGTGAAAAGATACTTCTTTCTTTGCTTCTGGCCTCGACTGCAGAAATAGTAGCAGTGGGTTGAGCAATCTTGGAGAGTAGAAGTGGTTAGGTAATATCCAAGTTGCCTGAGAGAGCTACAAAAAGAGTGACTCCTGTGCATCTAAAAGTTTAACAATGATTTTTGGTTTTGCTTTTTTTTTTGTCTGTGGAAAATCAGGCACAATCTCTGGCTTGCAGAAGTATTATTGAACATATTACTGATTGATGCCAGGGGCCTTCAGAATCTTTGTTGTTCCAATACCTCCATCTGCTGGAGAGTATCTATCTGAAATTTCTCAGCCCTCAAACACACAAGGAACCTTGCAGGGATTACAGAATAGTAGAGGGTGGTGAGAATCAGGGATTTGGCAGTAAGGAAAAGAACACTTTATCTTAACTTTGAGATTGCCTTGTAAAAAGTTCTTTTTTTTTTTTTTTTTTTTTTTTTTGCGGTACTGGGGAATGAACTCAGGGGCATTTTACCTCTGAACTATCCCCCAGCCCTATTTTTTTATTCTTTATTTTGAAACTGGGTCTCAGTAAGTTGCGGAGTATGTAGAAATAACCATTCATTTCTGAAACACCCTAAAATATAATACAACAGAGGATCCTGAATCAATACTTTGAACTAACTTAAATAGTAGGAAGGGAAAATTTATGGTACAGGATGCAGGTAATTCCTCTTTGTGTTTCTCCCCTTTTCTGGAGAGGGAGGTTGTGCTGCACATTGAACCCAGAACCTCATACATGCTCTGCTACTTGGTGTATTTTGCAATAGTGTCTGCCTATGGCCACCCACCTCTTTAATTGGGCATTCCTGAGACAGTCGCTCTTGGAGCTCCTTCTGCAGTTCCTTCCGGGTGCCTAGGGACTGCTGGACTCGGAGGAAATCAGAAAGCTCCTTCAGACCTGCGTCAGTGAAGTACTTAGCAAAATGATCCACACTCTGTCTGTTAACTGGAAAGAGTTCCTGAGAGAGAAAAGGAAAAAAATACTGTTACACAACAAGCTATTTAAATTTTAGCAGCATAAAGGACACACTTTTCATTTTAAAATGTCACTTAAGACATGTCATATTTGGAAAAAAAGAACAAGCACTGGTTTTCAAAAGAACAAATCTCTAGTTATTGAGCTAAGCACCTTCTCAAATGAAGTAATTTTATAAAGAAAGAGAATATTAAGTAACTTACATAAATCAGCTCCACTTGTCTTGAACCATTACTCCTTTCTTCTTTTAATTTAATCAATGTTAGCATGTGTAAATATGGAACTAAATTTGCTAAATTAAATGTGTAAGACATCAACCTTGAATAGTATTTGGATTATTGTAGATGGAGGAGAAAAATTTTAAACCATTATATTTTACAGTTTCCTTAACTATTAGTTAATAGACAAAAGTCCATTTTAGTAATACTGAAATGATTAGAGACAATATTGAAAAACAACACTGACCATTGTCTTTCTAAGGACTTTTATTCTTATTCTGAGAAAATGCTATTTTCCTAACATACTAGCTCAGGAGCTATTGAGAATTTTGTCATTATTTATTAATAATGGTGGTTCTCAATTATGTTCACAAGAGATCTAATCTAACCCCTTTCAAATAAACTCTTTAGTTTATTACATAAATCTGATGGAATTTTTTAAAAAAGAGCAATACACCATAGCTGCTCTCATATTTTCACGTCACTTCATTTTACCCTACACAGCTTGGCAGAATCTCAGCAACACTTAGTCATGATCTAATCCTGTGTGAGTCCAACACCCAACTAGGAAATTAAGGCAATTTCCAAAGCTCTCACATTTTTCAAACTGCTGCTGCAGAACTAAAAAAAAAACAACAAAAAAACCACTTTATATTGGTTATATTTGCATAAATATATAGCCAAAAGCTAAATGGCTCCAATATAAGTTTCAGTGGAAAGATCTATAACAGGTTTGCCACCATGTATAGGAACACAGCCAGAGTGCTTCTATACCAGGGCTTAAATTTCAGTATTCCTCATATTATCATGCTATAATTTCCTTTGAGTCATATGTTTCAAAGTATCAGAAGAGAGTTTGTGGGAACAGCTATCAAACACACATTCATGTTAAAGCAAACATGTCATACTAGATTCAAATCAAGATCTTCCAAATTTAGGGGAGGGAAATAATTTCATTTTAAGGAATTTCTTCTATGAATCAGTAGAAGTACACTGGCACTTTCCTAATAATAGTTATGTAAAGTAAAAGTTTTTTCTAGATGACAAACTGGGTCTCAACAAGGCTTAGCAGCTTGAACCATTTTCTACAGCAAGAAATATTTAGTTACAGAGCTGTCAGTACCAAAGTCAATACTGATTTCATTATTCAGTGCGGGCACTTGACACTCTATTCAGAATGAGTGTGGCTGCAAAGTTTGATCTAAAGTTTACAGCAATATAATGTCAAACAAATTACTCATCTATTTTTTACTTTTTCCCTTTTTTATTTACTTATTTTTTATTATTATCAAGTCTATTGATAAAGAATATCCAAAGTCCTTATGAATGCTATATAACATACTGAAAATTATTATTCAGATTAAACTGAAGCAAGCTGGGCATGGCAGCACACACTTGTAATCCCAGTACTTGGGAGGCTGAGATGGGAGGATGATAGGTTTGAAGCCAGCCTCAGTAACGTAGCAAGACTCTGCTTCCAAATTAAAAAAAAAAAAAAAAAAAAAAAAAAAAAAAAAAAAGGCTGAGAAGGTCCATGGGCTCAATCGCTAATACCACAAAAAAAAAAAAAAAAAAAAAAAAGAGGCAAAACCAGTCTGAATCATCCTGTCATTCACTGCTTCAGAATAGGGTTTTTATTTGTTAGAAAAACCCTCCCTTGTACAAAGTTCCATCATTTCATGCCTAGATTAAGGTCTCCCTGTCTCTGTCCTTGCTCCCGAGTTTATTTCCAATGCCACAGAATGATCTTGTTAGGACTCTAAATCATATTATGTACACAATTCTGCAAAGAACATTCCCAAAGCTTCCATCTACCTCAGAATAAAAGTCAAAGTTCCTGGAGGACAGGGTCCTGCTCTTCTCTGAGCTAATGTACTCTCACTCTTATCCCTCTCCTCTTGCTAGCCCTCGTATGCCATGCTTCAGAAATAAGTGTTTGCTATTCCCTTTGTCTGAAATACTCTTCCCAAGATATCTTTATAGTTCACTCACTCAGCTCCTGTAAGTCACCTTATCACACAGGCCTTCCCTGGCCCGGGAAAACTGCACCCCATTTTCTGACACACTTCAGCTTTTCCCTACATAATCTTCTCTATAGCATTTATCACCTTTTACTACAATACATATTTAGTACTTGCTTATTTACTTTCCCACTTCCCTAAAATGGGATGTAATTCCCATAACGGAAAGGGTCTGTTTGTCTACTTCTTTTCAATACCTACAGTTTCTGAAAAAGTTTCTAGCACATCATATTCAATACTCAACATTTATTCAATATTCAATACTTAATATTTACTTATTGAATAAAGGAAGATAGCAACTTTTTCAATTTTTAATTACCGTTCTCTTCTTCTATTCCTTCTCCTCTCTGAGGTGTTAATTTTTTTTCTTTCTTCTTTATTACAGCAGTGGGTGTTTGCTAAAGTCTGATATGTTATTTTTCTAAAATGTAGTAGCTCAGAGTTTAAGAGAATTTTTTTGTATATCTTTATGAAACAAAAATTTCTCTCTTGAAAGTGGAACAGATGCCCTCATTTCTCATTCATGTGTCAATAAATATCAGGCAGGCATAAGGTACTAGTGCACAGCCAAGTACCCTGTCTTCACCTAGCGTATGGTGTTAAAGACTTTAAGCCCCCACATATGCCTTTCATTCTCAAAACAGATACAGACATATAAATCTATTAAGAACAGGTAAATGGCTGGGGATGTAGGTCAGTGGTAGAGTGCTTGCCTAGCAGGCATGAGGTCCTGAGTTCAATCCCCAGCACCGCAAAAAACCCAAACCAAAACAAAACAAAAAAAGAACAGGTAAATGCATGTGGTTTTAAAAACAAAATAAAATTTTTACATGAAGCAGCCTAATTAAATTGCATTGATGGGGCACACCTGTGATCTCAGTATTTGGGAGGCTGAGACAGGAGGATCTAGCATCATAGGTTCTCAGCCAGCCTCAGCAACTTAGCAAGGCCCTCTGCAATATAGTCAGACCCTGTTTCAAAAAAGAAAAGGGCTGGAGGTGGAGGTGTAGCTCAAAAGTAGAATGCCTCTGAGTTCAATCCCTAGTACCACTCAAAATAAAAATAAAATAAAATAACAGGCTATGGCTATTTAAGAAATCATGCTTTAAAAAAATATAACTGAATCTTTGTTCTCAATCCCCCATCTGCTTTTTTATTTTTCCCAAAATGATATCAAGGGAACCCCTTTCCTTTTTTCTATCTGCAAGAGCACAGAAGCATCCTATTTGTGGCCTGAATTTTCTCACCCTTTTGCCAGGCTTGTCAATGACTTCCTTTGGCCAATAGAGGGTAAGTTTTTAATGAACCTGAGGGATTCAGTTCCATCCCTGTGTTCCTGTCCTCGACCATGAGGACAGAATGACCCACGTGGGAGCTGCTCCTTCAGCCTGGGCGATGAAATGAAAAGTCATATGGAACTCAGCTGGGGCTAGCCAAGTTAGAGCTAATCCACAACTCACAGGCTCACGGATGAGAAACACACCCTCTCCAAGGGCCATTAACCCTCCTCAGCAGCTCACTCACTCATTGCTTATGACTTTTGCTTCTGTCTACTGGCATCTGCCCTAAGCCAGCTAGAAAGTAGTTCCATGAGGGCAGGGAATTATCTATGCTGTTCTCTACAGGTTCCACAGCTTCCAGGACCAGGCCCTGCACACAATAGGCACTCAATAAATGCATGTTGATAAAAAATTATCATTAGCAGGAATGACTTAAAACCGAGAATCCTTCATTTTTCTTCTTTATCATAATGTGAAGACACAATGGGGTTATTTTAAGGTAGACTTCAAGAAACAAAAGAATTCTAAGAATATTTAAAATTATTTTCAGGTTTTCTTGAAGAAAAGAGAAAATTTTATCATCATGTATTGGATAGACAACTTTGCACACTGAAACACACTGGAAGAGAAAAATGAAGAAGAAACTAAGTAAAGAGAAGATGGCAGGAGTGTCTTCATTTTAGACAAAAGTGACTCTACTGGAAGAAATCTTTGTCATCTGTACAGCTGTTGCTTCCAGTAGGAAAAAAAAAAAAAATGTAGGCAGCAGATATAAATGACAAAAACAAAATAATTTTCTTTGGGGAAAAAAAATACACAGCTGGAGAAATAAAATTACGATCAAGCAATTGTGACCATGGAAGGTTCAAATAATCTATAATTAACTTGTTTGCTTTCTTCATCAGCTTAAGTCTTTTTTTCTTTCTGTAATGGAGACTGAATACAGGGGCATTATACCTCTGTGCTACACCTCCAGTGCTTTTATTTATTTGTTTGTTTGTTTTTTTAATTTTTGAAACAGGGTCTTGCTAAGTTGCTGAGGTTGTCCTCTAGCCTGTGATCCTCCTGTCTCAACCTCCCAAGTATTGGGATTACAGGTGCATACCACTGTGCCTGGCTAATAGCTTAAGTATTTCCAGAGAAATCTTGATTAAACTCCTATATTGTTAGCAAACTACTTAACACTTGTTTGAGATCAGTGTATCTAACTCCTGCCCAAGATAGCACAAGTATCTAAAAAAAGATGGGATTTTATCCCATAAAGTTTCCATAAAGTTATTGGTTACAAAAGACAGTTTTAATTCTGATAAACTGTAAATAATATGTCTATAGACTTCCACATCTGAAAGTCCCTACTTTCCCTGTGATTCTTTAAACTTATCAGGCCATTTATTAACCCTATAAAGATTAAAATAGAATTAGTTTCTATCTGCCAGTTATATAGAAGTAAAGGAACACTATTCAATTGAGCAGACTCTGGCCTCTGTGTCCTGCACACACTGCAGGCATTACCAATGCCCAGGCAGAAAAATGGTGTGTACAACCTTGGCGAGAAAACACTTACGAGCAGCCTCTTGTCTAAGTTGGCTTTTCTCAAGGAAGAGGTAACAGAGTTGGCGTCTTTTTCTGCCATCCAGGCTTTGAAAAGCTTGACAGCAAAGGAGGCTGCAATGCCTGTTAGAAAACAAAATAGGAGAATTATACTTCTTTTACCAGCAAAACCACTCGCAATGATGTGCAAGCTAACATTTTTTTACAGGGTCTCCTACAATGGAGAAACAGCTAAAGACTTGATTTGGTATAAAGGAAACATGGAATGATCTGTAGGCACAGCTCTCCTCTTTTCATTATGATACAGAGAACATTTTCATGAGAAGATAAATAAAATTAAAATATTTTTCAAAGTTGGTCTCCCCAATTCCAACCTGATATGACAGTTAATTATTTAGGCATTTATTTTTACTCTGGTCAAAAACATTCAAAGCCCAGAATCTTCAGTGTTTTGCCTCTACTTTATCCTGTGGTTCACCAGTATTTCATGTTTGTAAGAGTGATTTATTATTATTTTTTCTTTTGCAGTGCCAGGGATAGAACCCAGAGCCTCTGCATGGTAGGCAAGTGCCCTGCCACAGTGGTCTTGAAGCACAACAGTGCAAACCATGAGACAAAACTGTAATGTCAACAGGTAACAAGTAATTTCCAGATAGGTGGTGTCAGTAAAAGAAGACTAACAGTGACTGATATAAATATAGCTATGGATAAGCATGCACAATTTATTTTACATTTCTCTTTTGGAAAAAAACATTTAAAATATTCTTGAATTAAGCTATAAAAATATCAAGGCTCTTTCAAGTTATACACTTTTCTGGATTTTTAAAATTAGTTACTTAGATGGTTGGATTAATTAGGAAACCACTCAATCATGTACCCACATTTACAATGATTTATTTCCAAATATAAATAACCAGACAGTACTTCTGTGAACATTACAAATTTGCAAATTTATGTTGCACATAATGCAAAGCTATGGTGTAGTTGGAATATTTAACTGATTTTTCCTGAATTGAAAGTTTCACCTATTGTTGGGTGGCCAAAGCACCCTCTACTTGCCTTCCTTCCTTCCTAAGAGAA
Source organism: Graphiurus murinus (assembly GCA_004027655.1). Taxonomy (NCBI): domain Eukaryota; kingdom Metazoa; phylum Chordata; class Mammalia; order Rodentia; family Gliridae; genus Graphiurus; species Graphiurus murinus. The sequence continues at coordinate 67,239 of PVLC010002480.1, read as the reverse complement.
TTCCCATTTTTCGCTCAGGCCCAGGTGACTTCTGATTAGTCTAAGTCTTGGCAGTGTCTCCTGATGCATGACTAGTGTGGTGCTCCAGCCTAAGTTCACCTGCCCACACCAGCCCCTTAGCCATTGTTACTGGGTCTACACTGGTCATGTGGTCTATGTCAGCCAATGAGCTGATGGAAAGGTAAATGATCCTACATTCAAGAGAAGTGCTCTTCTACCAAACCTGAGCAAAGAAGCATGCACCATAATCTACCAGGAAACATCATATAAGGACTAGGGAAGCATCCTTGGGATACAGTTGATGCTACCCATGCTGATGGGGCGAAATACTTGAGTCCTGAATGATACTGTTGTTCATCTGAAAGTCTGCCCTACTTTAATATTTACTGTCACATAAAAAAATAATTATCTTTTTTTTTTTTTTTTTTTGGTACTAGGGATTGAACCCAGGAGTATTCTACCTCCAAGCTACACCCCCAGCCCTATTTTTTAATTCTAATTATTATTTTGAAACAGGGTCTTACTAAGTTGCAGAGGGCCTCACTAAGTAGCTGAGGCTGGCTGTGAACCTGCAATCCTTCTGTCTCAGCCTCACAAGTATTGGGATTACAAGCATGTGTCACCATGCCCAGCAGTAAGTATCCTTACATGCTAAGTTTGGTGTAGGTCTTCTTGTTACTTTCAGGCAAGTATATTCAATTGACTTATTGATTTATACAAACACAAACTTTGCCTGACTTTCTTCACTTGAGTAATCAGAGGAGCTAAGGACAAAACTATAGCTATGCCAATGAAACATAAAATACAAGCTGAAGAATTTTAAGGTTAACAATTTATTAACGCGCCCCCCCCCCCGAATCCAAGGGCATTCTACCTATGAGCTACCCCACCCCAGCAGCCTTTTTATTGTTTTGAAACAAGGTCTTGCTAATTTGCCGAGGCTGAACCTGTGATCCTTCTGTCTCAGCCTCCCAAGTACTGGGATGACAGGTGTGTACCACCAACACCTGGCTTTATATAGATTTGTAACATTATCATCAGCTCATAAAATCAGTATAAAATTTAATTTATGTAACTAAATCAAATTAGCACTAGGCTATAATCTGTCTTGTAAGTACAAAAATAAAAATGCACTAGAAACTAGAAACTTTGCAGTAAACATGGCTCTTGAGGTAAAGTTTAGGAAATTTCTCCCTAGTCACTTTAAGGGAGGGTATAATTTCTTATTCTTCTCCTAATTAGGAAGTAAAAGTTAACCTATAGCTTCTAAAAATGGCAGAGTATAAGGAAACAGCATATGGCACAGGCCCTATGTTATTTCCATGCAAAGGCATCCCCTCCCCTCAATATTCTAGTATACAAAATTTCAAAGAGGCAGAAAAATTGAACAACAAACATCCATATACCCACAATCCAGATTCTACAACTGTTAATAGTTTGCTGTATTTATTTTATCACATATCTATCCATCTAATAGTTTAATTTTTGGATATGTTTTAAAGAAAGTTATAGATATTACTTTGGTTTTTAATACAACTAGAAAGGCCATGACTTTGTGCTATGATGGCTAGGATAACATGGTATCATTACTGTTCAAGATTTAAATTCTAACTTGATTTTCCATGTATAAAATGGCTAATAATTAATAATAGGTGTTAGGTGTAATAAATTCTCTTCATGAGAACACTCTGAAATGTCTAACATTAACAACATACTAACAACAATAATAGTCTGGATTTTCATAATTCTGATCTACTCTAAGCCAAACACTATAGAGAATCTCCTAATACCATTTGACTCTTGATTTACCCCCCCCCCTCCCCAGCCACAAGAAAACTATAGCCCCTTGCACTACAAGCAGGAATGGGACTGGGATTTTATATCTATAGGAGAAAAACTTTTAAAGTTCTCAGAAGAAGCAGATGTTCTCACAAAAGCTCTTTTTAATTTATTTTCTAAGAAAAAAATAACTGTTTTGTGTTGCATTATAATTGGAATATCATTATCCTCCTACAAGAAAACAGTCCACTTCTGTTTTATTCTATAACCAATCATTGTATGCATGCCTACCAAACTTTTAATGCCTAAAATTACAGCAAGCCTCTTTCTGATGTAATAATCTTGATGTCTGTCTAACACTATTCATTATCTGTAAGACAATGAGCATCTTAAAAGTATTATCAAAATGAATATCTGAGAATGTTTACTCATATCCTGAAAGGGAGCAGTGTGGTCCTGGATGAGGTATTTTGGGTTGTTAGAATAAATGGAACTTAAGGCCAGGAATGATAGCACAGGCCAGTAATCCCAATACTTAGGAAGCTGAGACAGGAGGATTTTAGGTTCAAGATCAGCAGCTTAGTGAGACTCTCAGCAACCTAGTGATACTCTGTTTCAAAATAATAGTAATAATAAATAAATAAATAATAAAATGTTATTCCAAATGAAACATTTAGACCTGATCATCTTCAGGTTGTTGAGCCTTATGCCTAATATCTTAGTTTTCAATTAGTTTTTACATGTCTCTATACAATTTTGAGTATTCTTTCTTCTAATTTCCTACAATGAACATATACAACCTTTTTGTTGTGTTTGATATCTCTCTATCTCGCTCTCTCTCTTGCGCTCTCTCTGTCTGTCTGTCTCTCTCTTTCATAGAGAGGTCCAACAGAGAACACTAAAGAGAGCTACTGATATTTTTCTATTTATGGCTTTCCTTTCTTTCCTACATCGGACAGGGAAGAAAGCCCGAACATAGTTACCTTCCTTGACTAAGCTGTCAGTGAAGAGACTGGTGAGGATGGTAGCAGGAAGGGTGCCATTGCCCAGCAGGATCCCAGACAGCATTGCCAACTTGGTCTGCTCTGTTTCAGAAAAGGCTTTAAGGAAGAGAAGAAGCTGTGGACCAAACAAAAGAAATCATGTCTATAAAGCAAAGGACCAAAGTAGGACAATAATAACCAAGAATGCACATCTGTGCTGGATAGTCCCATCATGGCAGTCATTATACACTGGAAACTTGTTCAGTTACAATGGATGCTATGGAGACTGACATTATCAGACATAGTTCCTTTCCTCTAAGCTCGTTCACACACAGCTATAAATATTCACAGAGAGATTTAGAGAACACTGTGTACAGATAAATAATTTACATTTGCTATGTACATGAAAAAGGGTAAGTATACACTATAAACATTATATTTTATGAAATACTCCTAAAATATATTGACTTCCACATTTTTGTATTTCTTTGGGTGACTGTCTACTCCCCCTCACCCCCATGAAATACACCCACTTTCTTTGGGGGAAAATGGAATTTTTTGTGGGGGGGGGAAAACTAATACCAGAAATGAGTCCATGTTAAGCTCTTGACATTCAATACATACTTTTCTAGGCTTATAGCATACAACAGTCTCTAAAACAAGATTGTTGAGTGAGAAAAGGGCTAAGTTTTTGAGGCAACTCTAGAAAGTCTGGATGGAAGCTTAAAGCAAAGGTGATTAGACCCCATTTCCCATTTTGAATTTTAAGAGTAGTCAGTCTTGTGGGATGCCCTTTTCTCTCCTAATGCTCATCTATTTTGTGCTTGTGCTTTGATTCTATTTCAGTATTTCTTCGACTTATCGTTTCTTAGGCACGACACTGAGATTCTCTCTTTTTTTTTTTCCTTCCAAGTTATACCCCCAGCCTGACTTTATTTCTTATTTGGAAACTGGGTCTCACTCAGTTGCAGAGGGCCTCACTAAATTGCTAAGACTGGCTTCAAATCTGTGATACTCCTGTCTCAGCACCATGAGTACTGAGATTACAAGCATGTGCCACCATGCCTGGCTGTGGCATCACTATAGGGGCCTTGAGGATTTTTTTTTTTTAATCTCTTTAACACCAGTGAAATGTCACTGGCATAAAAACATGTTTAAGTGCATATATGTTAGTGACATGATTCTTTCCCTAACTCTGTAAGGCAGAGAGAACAATATTAACTTGCTAATCCCAACAGTTGAAGGATTATTACTTATATTACAAAGAGGTAACGTGACTCTCCAAATATTTACATGAGTAACTAGCAGAAACAGAAGCAAACCAGTCTGTTTGATTTTCAGTCTATACCTATTAAATTCTCAACAAATTAATAAAAAGAAGTCGCCATCTAAGTGCACTGGGAATGAGAGTATCAAAGAGTAAAGATCTACGGTATGCCAGGAATGGCGGAGAGTAGAACTAACAAAAACTCTCTTAAGATTAATAATCACATCTCACTCAATTATATTGATCAACATTATATAATTTACAACAGATTAAAATATAGAAATACTATGAAAACGATATCATTCTTGACAGTTTATTCAACACAGGAATGAAATCCATCAGGAAGTTTTCAAGGTTCACATAAGCTGAGAGGTAAAAACATGAGTGGCATTATTAGAGATGTTTCATTTGAATTTTTAGATCACTTTCCTATTTTGATTCCTTTATTTAATACAGCACTTGCTATTGTGGAGTATGTAGTAGTGTACTAGGCAATTTCTTTCCCATTTAAAATCTTTTATAATAGAAAAAATTAAATTAATATATGATTGTTGAACAAGCTCAAACAATGCATAACAGTGTCAAGATGTGAAAAGTGCCCTCTAATCGCACTCCCTTAGAACCAACAGTATTAACGGCCTGATTTGGGTCCTTCCAGATACCTCAATGCACTTCTCTGTATCTACCTTTTATAATTACTTGCAGATACACATACTGTTTTTACAGTGCAATATGTGAATAATATTGAGAACTTGAGTGCACCAGATATATTTCTGATCACTTTATGTGTATTAATACCTATTACAGTGTAAGATTGGGGCAGAGTTTGAGTGTTCCCCAAGGATTCACTTGTGGAAATTTAAACCTCATTGTGAAGTACAGAGGATTGCAACTGAATGTAATTATGGTGTTTAGAGGTGATTAGGATTAGACAGAATCATTAGGGTAAAGTCCCCACAATTGAATCCTAGTGGCTTTATTAGAAGAGAGAGACCAGAAGATACACACACACACACACACACACACACACACACACACACACATCCATACTCCTCTTCTCTTGCCCATGTGATGCCCTGCACCACCTCTGGCCTCTACCAGCAAGACCATCACTAGATGAAGATGGAGCTCCTTGACCATGGGCCTCTACAACCATTAGCCCAAACAAATCTTTGCCTATATCTCACCCAAGCGGTGACATTGTGTTGTTGGTGTCAGAAAATGGAGTAATACAAACAGCACTGATCCCCAAGTACAGAAAAGGAAAATGTGGAACATAGAATTGGGTAACGTTAAACTGCTATAAATGGTTGATCTGCACCTTGCTTTTTCACTTAATTTATCCTGGACTTCACTTAATTTATCCTTCTCTTATCAATTCATTGAGCTATGCCTCATTTAAAAAAATACTCTTATTGGTCCATTATAATTACACATCACAGTGAAGTTCAAAGTGATACAAACATACACGCACACATCACTTGTGCATTTCCCTCTACTTGCCTCTTTCTTTAAAAGACTGCATAGTGCTTTAGTGTATGGATCGGTCATACCCAGTCTTCTATCAATGAACATTTAGGTTATACCTCAATACTGTGATGAGAATCTTTGTACATATAGTTTTATACATCCCATATACAAGCTGAAGAAGGTTTGTAAATGGGATAGTTGGGTTGTGGATTTTATTATCAAAATGTTCTTCAAGATTACATGTGGAACCACTATGAACAGGGGCTATTAGGTAGCAAAGTAGATGATATGGTAACTATTTTTGTGTGGTTACTTTCTTGTTTAGGAAGATACATAAAATTGAAAACAATGAGAAAGCACATACAAAGTTGGGAAAAATTAATGCATTGAGTTCTACACAAATATAAAGGAGTTACAAATTAAAAGAGGAAACATATAGTGAAAATACCAACTTCTTTAAAAAGGTGCTACTGTCGATTTAGCAATTTAGCTGCTTAGTAGAGGACAATTACTATGTTAATCATCCTATATTATCTCATTTAATTCCCATAACAGGTAAGCTGTAACACTCCTATAATACTCATACTAAAATTATTTTACTGATATGAAAATACACTGAGCTTATAGCTGTAAACAAAGATGTGTTTCCATCCCCTTTTCTGCATTACATCTTCAAAAACTAAAGATTTTTACTGAGTGATAGCAGATGTGCTATCTTACACAGGTGTTAACTAATTAAATCACCTTATTTTGATTCTTACCTCAATAAATAGTCATGTGCCTCATAATAACATTTTGCTCAATAATGGACCACATATATGATAGTAGTCTCATAAGATTATGACATAGCTTAAGTGTGTAGCCAGCCATACCATCCAAGTTTGTGCAAGTGTATTCTACAATGTTTGTACAACAATGAAATCACTAATGACACATTTCTTATATTCTGAGATCCCCATCATTATGTGACACACATGATTGTCTTTATTTATTTATTTTTTACATACTGGGAAGCTCTGTGATTTTAGTGATCGTAATCTATAAAACTATTCCTACTGAACAAAGTACACTGTCTTACATTAAATATTACATTAAAAAAGTCCAGAGTAATCACACACTTCTTTCTTTAGATAGTGATCAGTTGTACTAAATTATTTATTTGACCAGCATTTATTAAAGACTCATCATACCCATAGCTATTCTGGACCATCACTGTGTGCACAAATGTTTGTCTGTCTCTATTTCATCACTTTAAACAGGCAGGAATTATGTTTGAATTTTTACCTTTTTCATTTCATCTTCAAATGCCTTTTCCAAATATTTATATCTCCTGATGAGTTTATTGAAGACCTAAACATAAAACAAAACTGTTAAGTGTTACACAAATCATATTTAATATATAATATTTCAAACTAAAAAACCATAAAAGTCAGAAACTCACCATAACTACCCTATAGACTATAATAATACAACTAAACATGCTCATATTATGATATGAGAGATAAGCATTTAAACTAGTTACCATGACCTAGGGGAAAAATAAGATCAAAATACACATATAGAGTAAAACAAATTCATTCATGAATAAAACAGGTAGAGAAACCCTAAATAATGTTGATGAAAATAAAATAGGATTTTTAATCTTTGAGATTGAAGATAGTTGAAATGAAGAGGGTTATAGATATAATCACTTAAGTAATGACACAGCAGATTACATTCTAGGGGAATAGATGAGCAAAAAGCATAATTTACTGGCAATAAAGGATTACTGGTCCCCACAATCCAGTTAGAACTCTGAAGCAGGGTGTGCCACTGTGTCAGTCAGATTCTAGACTATTTTGTTAGGGAAAAAGGTTTTATTTAAACAGGGAACTTGTAAGTATTGTTTGTTTGTTTATTTATTTATTTATTTATTTATTTATTTATTTATTTATTGTGATACTGGGGATTGAATCTAGGGGCATTCTATCTCTGAGCTATACCCCGGACTTATTTTTTTTTAATTTTTAAATTTTTATTGGTGCATTGTAATCATACATCTTAATGAAGTACAAGCTGGGAGAGGCATAAATGCACACAGCATCATTTAACCCTTCCCCAAGTCCCACCCCATTCCTTCCTTCTCATGTTCGGCTTAGTGATTGACTTTGATATGTTTGTGAATGCACATCAAGTACATTAGGGTGTTTCCCTTCCCCCCTCTCCCACCACCTTGCTCATCTAAGGTTTCTCCTTCTTCATCTGGAGTCTCTCCTGTGACTCACTTTCTCCCTAGCTTCTGCATATTAGAGAGACATCTAATGTTTTTACTTTTTGTGACTGACTAATCTCACTTAGCATAACCCCAGCCCTATTTTTATTCTTTATTTTGAAACAGGATCTCACTAAGTTGCAGAGGGCCTCACTAAGTAGCTGAGGCTGGCTGCAAACCTGCAATCCTCCTGTTCCAGCCTCCCAAGTACTGGGATTACAAGCGTGCGCCATCACATGCTTGGCTGATTGTTTACTTTTAATAACTGTGGAGCTGTCTTCTGAATCTAGTTCCTTTCTCTTATATCACCTCATATCACTCTTATATATAAACTCTTTGGTGGTACTTTTTTGTTTATCATATATAAACTCTTTGGTGGTATTTTTTTTGTTTTGTTTTGGGGATTTGTTGGAGACTATGATTAATTACCCATGTTTTGTTAAAACCAGCCATGTGTTGTGTGCTGACAGTATAGACCTGGGAAACAATAACCCAGATCTAGACAGCTATGATGCTTGTACTGAGCTATGGTTGAGGGGCTTCGGTATAATCAGTATATTAAGACAATAGGTCTTGTAGGGGCTACTAAACCTCACGTAATGTTTTGTATGTTATGTTGCCATTGTATAAGCTAACATTCCCACGTTACTTCTCTTGTATGAGCTAACGTTCCCATGTTCTTTTTCTTGTATAAGCTTCCTGGTGTCATGGTATAAAAAGGTCCTGTGAAATAAACTCAAGGCTACAGTATTGACTGTCAGCCCTCCCAGTAACGGACTTAGTATTGACTTTGTCTTTAATCCTCACTTCCCCCTTCAGGACTGTTCTACTTTGCTGGCAGGTACAGCAGGGATTGAACCAGGGGGCATTTTACTTCTGAGCTACATCCCCAGCCCTGCTTTATTTTTAATTTGGAAACAAGGTCTCACTAAATTGGTGAGAGCCTTGCTAAATTGCTGAGGCTGACTTCAAACTAGCGATCCTTCTGTATCAGCCTCCCACGTACTAGGATTACAGTTGCACACCACCATGTCTGGCCACATGCTATATACTCTTAATTACAACTTTTGGACTATTTCTTAGTACAATTAACATGGAATCCAAAAGAAAAAAATAGTAGTCCTTTATGGAGAAAGATTAGTGGCCTATGCACATAATTGATATACAGTAAGAAAAGGAAATTAAAAAAAGGAAATAAAATCCTATTAATTTTCAACATATAATAGTCCTCATTTGTTTATTTTTCTTTTTCTTTCTTTCTTTTTTTTTTTCAGTACTGGGGATTGAACTCAGGTTCATTCTACCTTCGAGCTATACCCCCAGCCCTATTTTTTATTCTTTACTTTGAAACAGGGTCTCACTAAGTTGCGGAGAGCCTCACTAGGTAGCTGAGGCTGGCTGCAAACCCAGATCCTCCGGTCTCAGCCTCCTAAATGCTGGGATTACAAGTGTGCGCCACCACACCTGGCTCCTCATTTGTTTCTCAACATGATTATCAATAGGAAAAATAATTCTCTTTATCCAAGAATGATAATTTAAGTCTTCAAAGGTAAATATCTGCACAAGCAAGTGAAAATACTACAGTATTTTCCAATGAGCCAACAGCTGGTAAGATTAATGTACACTGAAACATTCCTCTCCATTTAATTTTTCTCTGCCTGAGCTCCCAATGACCAGTTCTGAAAATCTATAAATAATGCAATAATTTAAAAACTCAAACAACATACGAGAGGGTATTTCTTCAAATATCCATATTCCACATGAAAAACAAAATCATTTGTAAAAGAAAACCATCCGATTATTGAGGTATAATAAAGAGACCAGCTTCATTATCCTTTTATGTTTATGGGAATAGTTGTATTTCCAGGCCTTCTTATCTTTCTTTTTATTGAAATAATATATTTTATATTTGCAGTAATTTGATACTGAAAAAAATCTATGGAGAAGGTAAGAGGCATTATCATTACTTGGTACAGTTGGAAACTGCTACTAAGTATCAGAACAAAAATATGAACTTAAACAGTGTGATCCCTTGTTAACTGTCTTTATTTAGGTGAGTGGGACATTTACAAGAACCAGCTTTCAGCTAGGCACATAGTGCACACCTCTAAGCCCAGTACTTAACAGGATGAGACAGGAGGATGCCAGGTTTGGGCCAGTGTGCAATAATTTAGTGAGACCCTGTTTCAAAATAAATAATAAAAAAGACTAGGGTATACTGCAGAGATAAAAGGCCCTTGGGTTCAAACCCCAATATCATAAAAGATAAAAAATAAAAAGTAAAGGAATCAGATTTGAATTGTGGATACTTGAGTACACACCCTTTCAAGGCACTTAGCCATTACATGCACAGTAGAAGCAAAGGTTAGAAGGGAACAGGTTAGAGTCATCTGACTCCTTCAACTCTGTCTATTTAATCTTTTGTTCCATTTGAAAAATATTTCCTTTGTTTTTATCTGCAGCACATTACTTTAACATAAAAAGGAAAGACATATCTCTGCTAAAATAGCATGTGACTAAAAATAAATTCTTAAAGTTTAAATTGCTAGTGGGCATGTATCCTAAATCCCTTGGCTTAAGCATGCCTTACACATTTTAGTAACTAAAGTTAAAGACATATTCTAGCATCTGAAGTTTGATCACTTAGCCATGGTTAATTTTCATGGCTTTTTTCATCTCATATAACAAAGTATATAAAACAAGACTTGTTTAATAGTTTGGGGCTTGCCTTAGTAGTTTGACTGGGATCAACAATTGAATCAGTGATAGAATCAGACATGATTCTGCCACTGACATGATTCATGCCAGTCCTAAGCCAGCCAGTGTTAATACATACATATATGTTCATCTTTCTAAGGTAATGTCTAATAGGTTATTCTACTCTATAGTCCTACCACTTCCTGTTACTAGGACTAATTATTTCATATGTGTGTGTGTGTGTGTGTGTGTGTGTGTATGTGTGTGTGTGTGTGTGTGTATTGCTATACCCCAGTCCTACTTTATTTGGAAATAGTCTCACTAGGTTGTTGAGGGCCTCACCATGTTGCTGAGGCTCACTTCAAACCTGTGATTCTCCTGCCTCAGTTTCCCAAGTACTGGGATTACAGGTGTGTGCCACTACCTCCAACTATTTCTTAAGTTTTACCAAGCTAATGCATGCAAAATGGTATTTCATGATTTTAATTAAAATTTCTCTATGAGTTATGAGTTTGTATATGCTTTCATGTATTTTAGGGGAATTTGTGTTTCCTTCTCTTTTTTTTTTTTCTTGTGGTACTGGGGATTGAACCCAGGGGCATTCTATCTCGGAGCTACACCGCCAGCCCTATTTTTTTTATTCTTTATTTTGAAACAGGGCCTAAGTTGCAGTGAGCCTCACTAAGTAGCTGAGGGTGGCTGCGAATCCAGATCCTCCAGTCTCAGCCTCCCAAATGCTGGTATTACAAGCTTACGCCACCACAACCGGCTGTGTTTCCTTTCTTTTGAAGCCTGTATATCTTTTCCTAATAGGTTGCTTGTCATTTCTTACGTGCAGTACTTTATTTAATCTAGAAATGAATCTTTTCTAGGTTTTATGCATTACAAATATCTTCTTACCTTTTACTTTTGACAGCTGCATAATGGTCTATTACTGTGCTACCAAACAATTTAATCAGCCCCCCTGCTGGTTTTCAGATTGTTTCCATCTTTTGGTATTGTTATAAGCAGTACTATGATGTTTTTCATTGTTTGTGTCATTTCACTTACGTGTAAGCATAGCTGCAAGATGGATGGCCCATATGGGAAACCGCTGGGTCAGAGGGAATATATAGCTTTAATTTTGAAAGACAGTGCAAAATCACTTTCCCTAATATTAGGAACAACTTATGTTCCCACCACCAAATGCTGTGGACACCTGGTATCCCACATCCTTTACAGGTGAGAGGTTGAAAAAACAGCACTGATATGTAGTTTTAATGCATCTGGTAATATGAATGCAATTGAGTATCTTTTCACATGTGTAAGAATTATCTAGCATCTGTCTTTGAAAAGTGGGCTGCAGAGTTCTGTTTTGCTCACTACTGTTCCAATGCACCCTCGATGTCAGGCTCTACCTGAGCATAGTTTCGGATGGTTTCATGATCTTCATTTGCTGAAAACACACAGTGGTTGGTCATCTTGGTCTTGTCACCATCATCTATGCGTGTTCCTCCAGGGGCTAAACACAGAAAAGAAATTCCAGTTAGGACAGGACTGAAATGAAAAGAGGATGGGCAGAATCCACCAATTCCTGCACATCAAGGAAAACAGTGACCATAGGTGTAAAATAGGAGTCATGTGAAATTTCATAGATCAATGTGTGTGAAAACCTACGTGATGCTATATGTTTGTTTACAATATAATACCAACTGGTTGTTCCATTTCATATGCTGACCATATTGTATAACATTGTTGTTCTATCTCCTTCACTAGAGCTTATTATTGCTAAAAATCTGGTTCTTGGAGCCCGGTGTGGTGGTGCATGCTTGTAATTCCAGGTTGAGAAAGGAGGATCAGGGTTCAAAGTTCAAAGTCAGCCTCGGCAACTTAGCAAGGCTCTCAGAACCTAGTGAGATCCTGTTTCCAAGTAAGAAATGAAATTGGGGTGGGGGTGTAGTTTGGAAGTGGAATGTTTCTGGGTTCAACCCCCAGTACCAAAAAAAAAAAAAAAAATCTGGTCATTTCTAAAGTATACCTTTAACTATAAAAGCTAAAGAATAACCTTCAGCCACTGAATTTAATTCATTATTCTCAGTGCAATTGCAATTCCTCATGTGTCCCATAATAGAACTGGATGTATTTTCAGACCTGATGATATTTAGTTGTACTCTAGTTCACCCAACAATGACACTCACCAGACCTGACTCTTACAGAACTTTCTGTCTTCCACTTGGGTAGGTCTTAAAATTGTTCCCTCCTTCTCTGACCCAGTCACCATGAATGGTGGAATAGGGTGTACTAAGACTCCCTGCCATTTGTATTTGATCACCCAGCAGCTACACTGGCAGCTAGGAGTGTATTTTATTCTGTCTTATCTTTTTTTCCACACAGACAAAATGGACTAGAACAAAAGAATGCCTTTTTTCTGCAATTCAATTTTCCATATCTAAGGGCTCCCCTGTAGACTGCAATGATGGCTGTTGCAAGCATGGATTAATTAGAAGGGTGAAATCAGAACATTAGGTACTCTTGGTTTCTGCTTCTACTTCATTGCATTTAGGATAGAAGGTATACACAGGACAAGTTAGAGTAAAACTTTTCCTGCTTAACAGGTGTTTGTAGTATAAATACCAACTACTGTAGTGGGCTCTAAGGATGCAGTAATGATTAAAGCTGAAAAGACATAAATGTTACCTTCTCATCAGCTACTCCTTTTATTTGTGTACTTTAGTGAATAACTACCTTGATTTAACTTGTAATTTCAGATCTTTGGAGAAAAGGGGTCACACAGAGCTACCTTTGTTAGTTAACATAGGCAAATAAAATCCAACTAAAGCTGAGCATGGTGGCACACACCTGTAATCCCAATACTTGGGAGGTTGACATAGAAGGATTGTAGGTTTGAGGGCAGCCTCGGTGATTTAGTGAGACTCTCAACAACTTTAATGAGATCATGTTTCAAAATAAAAATAAAAAGGGCTGGGGTGTAGCACAGAGTAGAGTGCCCTGGGTTCAACCTGCAGCACCAATAAATAAATAAAATTCAACCAAGTTACACTTTCTTCAGCTTATTGCCTCAATAATGGATTTCATACTCTAGGAGTTTGGTAAGTAAATTAGTTTTAGAGAAGTTGGCTCCTTCAGGAGTCCATTTTCACTCAATTAATCTATGCATGAGATTTAATTAGCCCTTTTTAATGAACACAACCACATGGAACAAAATTTTATTAAGATGATAATCTTTTAAAAACTCTGAGCTAATTATTCTTCTCTGATAAAAATTATATAACTGAAGAGTCTGATTTTAAACTATAGCCTTTCCTCCTAAAAGGCAAATTTTAAAATTTTCATTATTTTACAGAACAAAAACACTTGTTACACATTATTGTTGTAGTTTTGCATTTAAAATTTTCTTCCCTGATATTGGAAATAAGTATCAATTGCCATTTCTTAAGTTTTTAGAGAACCTGCTTTTTTTCTCAAGATAGAAATTAAAAAGAAAAGTAAAATATATCTTGTAGCTATTACGCCAGGGATAAGACTAAAAGATCAATATGATTGCTAATTCAACAAGAGAAGGAAAAGGTAAAATTTTTGTAGGTGTGAAGAAAATTCCCTTATATGTAATAATTAAGAAAAATGTTTCTATTAAAAGAATGCACCTGGTTGGTTTCATTAATTATAAGTCTAGATTTAGTAGACACCTGGGTTTGTATAGCATTAGCCAAGTAATTGGTACCAAACATGTTGCCCTATGCCCTTCTTGTATGTATGGAATGAAATCTGTACTGTGGATATTAATCTGCTGATCATGGCAAATAAAGCCCTGGGATGATCAATGCAAAGTGTACAGATAATTTAATACAAGGCTGGGGCAGTGTGTGTGTGTGGGGGTGGGTGGGTGTCGAGGGGAAAGGGTAATAACTGAAAGCAGGAATCCTATAAGAAGTGGCATCTAGTGAGGTAGAAATGGGTGAAGGCAGTTTCAAGTAAGCAAAGAAAATAAAATACTATAGATAACTTTTATACTTTGAGTAGAAGTGTCTATAGTGGTAATAAGCAATCTGCATAAACAGAAGCAACAATGGAATCCATATGATTAACTAATGTAGTCACATGTCACTTTGGTAAGAAGCTGCTGAAGATTATTCTTGCATGGAGTTAGCAGTGCATTGCAAAATAAATAAATAAATAAATAAATAACAAAAAATAAAAATTACCGAAAAATGAAAATTTAATAATCATATTAGAAAATCTCCAATTTCACTAATTAATTTCAAATTTAGAAATATTTGCCACTTATCTAATTGACAAAAGATCCAAAAAACTGACATTGAGTATCTAACATTGGTAAAGGTGTACATATAACTCATACTTTTTGGGAAAATGGTAACTGGAATATCCCTTTCGATGGATGCAAGTAGATATAAATATCTCCACATTTTAATCCATTAATCCTATGCTAAGCACATAAAGACACAGTCACAAGATTCATGAAAGATGCATGAAAGCAGACACTGATACTGTTTATAATGGCAAAATCTAGAAACAAATATTCTTTAAGATCAATTTGGCCTTAATTCATTTTAAAAGCATCCAATGTAACACTCATGAGCAGGGAACGGCAGTAATATATTGCAAAATAAATATAAATTAGCATGTATAGTCTGATAGTCTCATATTTGTAATATTACCTCAAAAGTAAAGTCTATTAGGTGAAGACATTTCTAGAAGGGAATTAACCAAAACATTGGTTACTGGAATTTGAACACCACCACCACTACACACACACACACACACACACACACACACACACACTTTTCCCTTCTTTTGGTACTAGGGATTGAACCCAGGGGCATTCTACCTCTGAGCTACATCCAAGCCATATTTTATTCTTTTTCTTTGAAACAGGGTCTTCACTAAGTTGCTGAGGCTGGTCACAAATCTACGATTCTCCTGTCTTAGCCTCCCACATACTGGGGTTACAAGTATGTACCACCATGCCTGGCTTATTTTTTAATTTTGAAACAGGTTGCTCACTAAGTTGCTGAGGGTCTCGCCAAGTTGCTGAGGCTGTCCTTGAATCTGCCATCTTTTGTCACGGTACCATGTATCGGAATTACAGGTGTGCAGCCCCATGCCTAACTTATATATAGCTGTAATACTTGGATTTAAATTATCTAAAGTGATATTAAATGATCTATATAGTTAATTCAGTATGTCCTGAAAACCAGTAAATGAGACAATGTGCCAAAACAGTGTGAAATAAGAGCTCAGAAGAGGCTCTACCTCTTTTATATGGAAGAATGGCTACACCCTGTCTCAAAGTCAAGTACATGGACTTCAGCAGTGAAAGGCCCTGATGGCATGGGGGCAAGGCACTTTTCCCTTCATTGTGCTGAATGTCCTTTGCACAGCAGAGAGGAAGCACACCTGCCCCACCCCAAGTCATTGTATCAACACTTCCACACACACATTTGCACTGTCCCCAAACAACTGAAAATTGTAGGCCTAGGAAAACTCACCATAGCTTCTAGTGGTTTCCGACTACCATATAAACGAATCATAACAACTAAGATCTAAGAATTACCATGAGAAAATAAAAAGGGGTAGTTATGATACCTAATAAAAATGTGGACCAGCTGTTTGGTACACTTTAATGTACTCAGAAATGTCTTCCCTAATGCCTCTGGTCAATAAGATGCAGCTTTTATTTACCAGTCTTTTCCAATATTCAATCTCTTATTTTTAATCCTAGTTATGTACAGTATTCACAATTAAAAAGATATTTTAAAAACTAGGCTTAAGCCAAGCATGATGGCGGATGACTGTAATCCCAGGTAGTAGGAAGGTCGAGGCAGGAAGATCTAAATTTTGAGGCCAGCATGGGCAACATCGTGAGCTCCTATCTGAAAACAAAATGAAATGAAATAAAATAAAATAAAAATAGAATTGTGGATATAGCTCAATGGTAGAGCGCCCCGGGTTTAATCTTCAGTACTGAGAAAGAAAAAGGCAGGGTGTGTGTGTGTGTGGGCGGGGGGAGGTGGGCAACTGGACTAGTGGTATAGCTCAGTAGTAGAGCTTTGCCCAGCATACAGGACATCCTGGGTTTAATCACCAGTACCACAAAATAAAATGAAAGAAAATACCAACAAAAAAAATTAGGCTTAAACTCTATTTGTTAGATATTTTACTATTGATGAATGAAATGGCATTAACTAAGCCCTGAAAAATTATTTTTAAATTTTTTGACAGTTACATTTCAATGTACCAAATAGATAAGTGAGGTTCAAAAAAAAGCTGCTTTATTGCATTGGGGTTTATATGACACTGGAAGGATCTAGATGCCATACCCAAAGTTATGCTCTTCTGCAGAAATTGCCCCCCTCATGACCCCTCCATAATTATGTTACCTAACATTTGAGGATTAGGGACACATGAGACAGTTGGCTTTTAGCTAAAGCATAGTGGCCAAATGTCAATAGAAGAAGCCCTCAGTACTATGCTCTCATTAACCAAACCCACACTAATACCATTACAAATTGTAGTTGTGGTAAAACTTGTAGACCCTATTTCTATTCTTAAAATTAATTCTAATAAATGTAAGCTTATAATAAAGATTCTATCTTATTAGGATATATTATAACAAAATTGAAAGACATGCATATAAGATGTTGTAGTGCACTTACCAAGCATACTGCCAGCCACCAGGATATCAAAGAGTGTGTCTGCATAGCGGCGATAATCTAGTCTTGAGCCTGTTGAGTCCAGAAATTTGGCTACAGCTTCAAGGTCATCACCAGCTTCATTAAGTCCCTGGACAAGTGTATCCCTGAAGACCGTGGGTTCGAATTTCTCTTTTTCATCTAAAAATTAAAAATTCACAAAAAGATTCCTTTATATTCACATCAAAAAATTCCTTTATAAACACATACAACAAAAGGTTGATCATATTTCTCTTTGTTCACTGTCCATTTGATAGTGTGATTTTTTTACAAACTGAAAACAATTTAAATTTTTCTGTCAGATTACCATGTTCTGAAACCCTTTGTTTAAATATTTACTCAGAAAATATGTTTCTATTTAAAGGGTCCAAAAAAACATTTTAACTCTCTTATACATAATGAAATTAATCATTGTCCATTTATGTAATGTGTAGGCGACACCAATGTAATCTACTAACTTGAGCCAGAGAAAAAAAGTATGACAATTGAAACTTAAATTACTGTTTCTTCTAAGATCAAGAAAGAAAATGATCTAGAGAATCACCAAGAATACAGTAGAATATAAATGTAAACAAAAACAGAGAAAACAAAGGGACATTTCTACTATTCTAGGTTATCAGCTATATATGTGTATTTATAGCCTCAGTTCGGATGTTCTAAACTTTTGGGGTTTCCTGACCTCTTGACACTTTTAAACAGTACTGAGGATTCCAAAGAGCTTTTTGGTTCACAGAGTTTATGTATCTATCTATGGATACTTATTTTATTAGAAATTAAGACATAAAACTTCAGGATGTTTATTAAATGAAACATTAGTAAGAAGAATGGGATTCTTTTACACTCTTGCACATCTTTTTAATACCTGGCTTAAGAGTAGAAAAATGGATTCTTACATCTGCTGTAGTCAGTCTATTGCAATATCACACACTCTATTGACTTTGTAAAACTCCACTGTAAATTCCCAAGAGAACATGCATAATCGGTAAATAATATCTCCAGTATCATTATAAAAACAGTTTATTTCATGGATCCCTTGAAATGGGCCTCAGAGGATTTAAAAGAATATAGATATTATATACCTCCCTCTGAAAAATATATTTTTATTGGTGCATTGTAATTAAACATCATAGTAAAAAATCAAAATGATATAAACATATGCACACAGCACTTGGTGTAGTTCCCTCTGGAGCTCCCCACCCCTGCCTTGTACATGTTAGTGAGACTGGTAGTGAGAACTTCACATATGAACACAGCATTATTTGATCTGTTTCCTTCATCAAGCCTCTTCTTTCCCCTCCCTACCTATCTCCCCTAATCCCCTCTCACTGTTCTACAGGTCTCTCTCCTCATTTACTTGAGGTCCCTTTTGTTTCCTACTTTCTCTCTAGCTTCCACATGAGAGAAAACATACAACCTTTAACTTTGGGGGGGGGGGCACTGGGGATTGAACTCAGGTATAGACTACCTCTGAGCTACATCTGTAGCCCTTTTTATTATTTTATTTTGAAACAGGGTCTAAGTTGCTGAGGCTGGCTTTGAACCTGCAATCCTCCTAATTTCTGGGATTATATCATGTGCCACCTTGCCTGCTTTACTGTATGTCCTTTTATCCTCAGAGAATACTGGCAGGACAAATATAGGACAACCACCAAGACATACATCGCGGTATGACTGAATTCCAGCAGTGAGCTGGACAGGTGGGCATGGAGAACTCATGTGGTGTGTTGTCAGGAGGTATGATCTAAACACTAGTGATATTTCCTGCAGAAGGTGGATCTGGAGCCAGATGTTGGAGAAGGAAGAATAAAGGGGTAGGGGAGGGGGTCAGGGGAAGGGAGAGAGTAATACTATAAAAAATTTCATGGCGGGAGAGTGTACCATGTGCTGTGTGCATGTATGTCATTGTTGACGTGATTTACATTATGATGTGAGATTATAATGTACCAATAAAAGCACATAAAAATTTCATAAGTAAAAGTAAGTTCTTGACAATAAAAAATATGATAGAAAAGTGGAAAACTCAATGGAAGAATTAAAAGAAAAAGCTGAGAATACCTATTAGAAATTAAGAAAAAAGGTCAAAGACCTAGAAAATAGGAGCAAAAATAAGAAAAAGGTCAGATCAGTCAAATATCCACATAATAAGCATGGTAAAAAGAATTTTAAACAAAGGAAATTACCTAAAAATTTCAAGGAAGCTTCACAAAATTGAAGACTACAAGTCTTCAGATAAAAGGCTTTCTGATCCCTAGCACAATGAGAGAAAATGGATCCACACAGATACATTCATTATGGAGAAATTTCAGGATAGTGGGAACAAATAACCATCACGTTCCCAGGGCACACAAAACCAAACCAAAACCAAGTCACGCATACAGCATCAAGAAATAGAATGAGCCGGTGTAGTGACACATGCCTGTAATCCCAATACTTGGGAAGCTGAGAAAGGAGGATTGCAGGTTCAAGGACAGCCTTAGCAATGTAGAGAGACTCTCAGCAACCTAGTGAGACCCTGTTTCAAAAAAAGTAGGGTTGGGGTATAGCTCAGAGGTAGAATGCCCTTGGGTTCAACCCCCTGCACTACAGGAAAACAAACAAACAAACAAATATAAAAAAGAAAGAAAGAAAAAAACAGAATAAATGATATGAGTTGCTCAACAATCCATGAAATATCAGAAACTGGAAGAAATTTCCTCAAAATTCTGAAGGAAAAGAATTTCTAACTTAGAATACTATTGTTTGGCCAAACAATCAAGAGTAAGAGCAAAGTGAACATATATTGAAAGCTTTAAAAACAAAATAACTAAGGAGTAAGTCATGGTGCCCTAGGGAGAAAAGAAAGAGGAAAAACCTGAGGCAAATAGTGTTGTGGATGAGGGTGAGAAGACATTTCAAGCAGTTAAGTTGGCAGCCTGTCAGCTATCCAAACAGTAACCTAACCAGGAGAAAGTTCTTCAATACGATAATAGAATGTGATATAATGTATGAATTCCTTCAATATGCAATCATTACTAGAATTCCTGAAGTGTTCTGTATTAAGAGATTTACACAACAAAAGGGATGGTTCAGGTTGACTAGATTTTTGCTCATTGTTTTGTTAAGGACTCTACCACTGAGCTATATTCCCAGCAGAGGGTCAACTAGCTTTAAGGCACTGAAAACTAAGTGAAGAGAAGGCAAGTTTATTCAAGTAAATTAATTTAATCCAGAGAAAACAAAATGATGATCGGAAAAGGAAAAGTAGTCAACTAACAGTACAGCTATGAAAACCATGTACGAAGTGCTAACAGTATAAATCCTAAACACTGGTTGAGCTGAAGTTATATAATAGAAAGACTGGAGGGTATGTTGTTAATGCAGACAGTGAAAACGAGTGGAATCTTCAGCTTCTACAGTGGACGTTCACATATAATACTCTTGCAGGAAAGTCAAGAAGTAGCCTATAGGAGAATGCTGTTGGGTTGCATGAATGTAAAGATCCAAAGCAGCAATTAGAAGAGTTGAAAGAGTTCCTCTGGGGTAGAGCAGACCTGCCATTGTTATAACACGTCTTGTGGAACTGTTTCACTATTTAAACTATGTGCTTCATAGTTTTAATAAAATTAAAGCTACATTTAAAAACCCAACTGTCTGGTTTGTACAGACTGACTACCTGTAGTTGTCTATCAGCATCAGAACCAGAGGAGAAGAATAGCATTCCCAGTACCAGTTGGAGTCACAGAGCGTGAGATACCATAAAGACATACATAAATTAGCTGGAGCAACATTTGTCATAAACAAGAGATAAAAAGTCCTTTTGATGCTGTAAGCAAGCATTATGCAGCCAAGAACATGCAAATGTTTACAGCAGAAAAAATATAATCAGAGTCTTGTTGTGTAAGGGGGAAGGGCAAATAGATAAGAACTCTAGAGGAATATATTATGCAAAGCTGGAGGAGGGAATTATTGTATCTCTAAGCAAGAGGAATCCACTGGCAAGCAAAGAAAACTTCACCTTTTACGTAGGATTCAGCCAAAAGGTCATTTTTCTTCCTCCTAGGAGAAAAATGTTTTCTTCCTTTTAGTAGGAGAACACAGGAAGCAAAAACACCACAGGCTGTTTATTGAGTCTTGTGACCAGCTCCTGATATCAGCTGAGGCCATAATGACGCTACAGCATGCTTAGGTGTTGACTCTGGTGGTAGATCAGATCTTGATGATTTGAAAATTACAAATTGAGACACGGGGTGCTATAAGGTGGTAAACACAAGGGAAAACCAAGGCCATGCTGGGAACCCATGCAGAAGACTGTTTTGGCTTTAGGAGACAACTTATAAACTTGTGTTTGTAAGGAGGCCTTCATCTCCACTCATCAGGTGCAGTGACGCACACCTGTAATCCCAGGATGTGGGAGGCTGAGAAAGGAGAATTACAGGTTCGAAGTCAGTGCACAGTAACTGAGCAAACCCTATTTCAAAATAAAAAAGTGCTGGGGCTATCACTTGGAGGCAGAAAGCCCCTGGGTTCAATCCCAGGTACCAAAAGTCAATCAATCAATCAACCAACCAACAAATAAAAGGCCTTCGATTTCTCATTACAACTTTTTAAAAAATTGCCAAAGAAGAGGAAAAATAAAAGAAAGCTAGCCTATCATAGCCAAGGTATTTCAACAGTGAGCAATAATAAATTACATCAAAACGACCACTTATAAGTAGGAAATCTTAAAGAGTTATGATAGCATGATAGGACTAATTATTCTTTTGCAGGCTGAGAAAACCATCTGCTAAGATAGTCTACATCAAGGGGAACAGAAAGTTCCTAGACAAGAAAATGGCCAGAACACTAATGGAAGTTTGAGGAAACAAGACATTTTACCCAAAGATTCCTTTGCATCTAAAACAATGGTATATGCTGTAGTTTGTATTTCATTTGATGACAGTCTAGCAGAAACATTAACAAAACAAAAACATACCAATGCCTTCTTCAGTTTCCTTTTGGCAATTCAAACCTCTCTTGAAGTCAGTAGTGTACCATGTGGATGAATCACAAATGTGACACTGGAGAGTTAGTCATAATAGCCCTTTTACTGACATAGACAAACAGGCCTATTCCTGACACTCAAACATGCCTGTTGGTATCTAACTACATTGCTTACTATAAGAGCTACAGTAACTGGCTGATAAAGCATTTACCCAACCTGTTAGCGAAATGATAAATACTACAACCTATATCACTTCCTGAAGGTCACTGAGATATAATAACTGAATGAGAAATGTCATGCATTTTCTAATTACGCACTATTTTCATATATATTCCAAGATTTACAGGTTTACTCAAATAGTTATTAATACACTTATTGTAAAACTTTTTTTTTTTTTTTTTGGTGATAATGGGGGTCAAATCTATGGCCTCTCACATACTAGACAAATGCTCTATGACTGTAAGACAAGTACTCTCTAGCCCTATAAATCTATCAGCGATTTAAACCCAACAGCACACAGCTAAAGTCTGAGGGAGAAACCTGAGGACCTGTCCATTCAGATGCCTGCAACTTTTCATTTTTTCTCTTATTTTTACTATTTTTATCCAATTTCCCTAAAAACAGACAGACAAACAAACAAAAAACCCATACAGTGAGGCCAGTTCAGTTATTACTTCATTTAGCAAAGCACAATAGTGGCTGAGGGGAGAAATGTTCATCCTTTCAGGTTCCCAAGTCACACTAGAACACATAACTGTAGAACATTTGATGAGAATCTATGTGATGTGTCCTACAGTGATATTTAGATTTTGATCATAAGCAACAAGAAATGCAATTTTATTTTTCAGTAACTTGGCATGTAAGAGCATGGTCTCTGCTAGGGAGTTTCAAAGTAAAGACAGGCCTCCAGAAGACAGCCTGTCAAATGACCTTGAGATAGCCACAGCAGTTCTCCACTTCCACTTCTGCAAAATTACCAACCATTTATTTAAAGACAGCCCTATGGTGATGGCAAAGAAAAGTCAAGGCAGGATACTTCATCAGGAGGCAGTACAACGGTATAAAGAGTAGAAAATGAGGCTGGCACATTTCTTCCTTTCCCAGTCAGCAGTCTGCACAAAATGACTTAAGTGTTGCTCAAATCCCCAATAGATCTGAGTTATGTAAGTCCACGTCAATGGACAAATTTCTCAGTAGCTCCAGTGCTTTTGTTACACAATCTTGACTACCCAGTGAATCACAGGCAAACCTGTTCCGAGCTAGAGAAAACTGCTCTGGTTGCACACTGAAGGATTCCCACAAGGGCCAGCACACTGCTAATCACGCAGTTGTGCAACTCGGGGCTCTGGGCTCCAAAAGCTCAGTTACAGTGAATCAGCATCCGGCTCATCATGCAGCCTGAGCTGGAGATCCGGGCTGAGATTAGCAGGTCCCTCGGCAGGCAGGCAGGGGCAGACCTTTGTGTGCCTCACGGTTGGGCATAGACTAACCAGTGTCACATTTCTGGACCGCACAGAACCTTCACTGTAAAATGGTTTCTGAACCATATTATTCAGGACTGATAACTACTTTCGAAATCATCCACGTCATTTCTCTTTAAAGACTGCTTTCAACAATGAACCAATAAATACAAGCTGGATAGTGCCTGAGGGTTGATATATGCTCCCAGATTCCAATGGAAAGATGTAGTGAGGACACAATTTGTAAGTCATAGGACTAAGTGGATGTGGCTTGGGCTTTCCTTACACTCATTCAACTTATGAATCAAGGATTAAAAAAAAAAAAAAAAAAGAATAGACAAAGTAGAGCATAAAACAGAAATAGTATACAAAGTAACTACTTGGTCACCTTTAAATTTCTTTATTTTTTACTATGAACATGCAAGTTTCCAATATTCAGTTAAATTCAGTCCTCCCACTACTACCTCGTAACTACTGCAAACTTCTCTGATCCAATTGATCTATTATAGTGGAACTTCCTTTTCTACACAAATAGACTGGCTACGTAAGTGGACACAGCACTGCAAGAGAACGGAGGCTGCGGGTACTGCCTTAGCACTAGCAATGCCAGGGGCATGCCAAGTGGGCTTTCAATGAGATAATTCAGCATTCAAAGATGGGATTATGCTTCAAGGTCAGTTATCTTTATATGGAATACTTTCTGTTATTCCCCTCAAGATAAGTTAACTTAATTCATCTCATATTTCCTGTTTGAAAGCATTTCCCTACTGCAGTTCAATTCAACTATTTTTATATCCAAGAAGACATGATTATACAAAACTGACTACATACAACATATATTTTTGTAAGATACATATAATTGTATAAAACTATAGATTTGTATAAAATATAATTGCAAATTTGACAACTCATATAATTGTGCAAAACTTACTAAATATAAAATCATGTTTAAAGTATCCTTTACACAGGAAGGACAGCAAGATAGGAAGATGAATATTATATAAAAAAGAAAAGTCATTCACTCAAACAGAAAATTCACCAGTCATTGTCAAACAGAGTCTAGTACTATTCTATTCACAATAAAAGACAGTTGAAAATACTATAGATTTTTAAGAGTATTTAGGGCAGTAGAGTTCTTAAATTCTGAGAAAGCAAAAATCTCTTCAAATTCTCTCTCCTTGATTTACTTTTCTTAGTATTAGCATTTTTATCATTAACACTTTCTCAAAACAACAAAGGAAACAAAATGCAAATACAAAATAGTTTTAAGTTTATCAACTGCCCTCAAACTAAATGACTTGTCCAACATCAAAAATCTAGGCAACTACTGGGCATGGTGGCACATGCCTGTAATCCCAGTACTGGGGAGGCTGAGATGGGAAGATCAAAGGTTCAAAGCCAGTCTCAGCAATTTAATGACCCTTGGTAACTTAGTGAGACTCTGTTTTCAAATAAAAAATCTATGCACTGGCAGCTCTCTGGCTTGACTGCAGAATTTCAGGTTCTATTTTCAGAGCTCAAATAGGTAGAATTAATGAGGTTAACTGGAAGTAGGGGTCACTCAGGTTCTTCTTCTCCAATCTGCTGACATTTTTATAAGTTTAAACACACACACACAAAACCTACCCCTTTTCCGAGTTTTGAACCGCTGGCCTGTTAGCACTGGCTTCTGATGCTTATTCATAAAATTTCTGAAAAAGACAATAAAGATTATGCATTTTAGATAAGCAGTTCATATAAAGATACATGGCTAATAAGTATGAATGTTCATCCTCAACCACTTATGAATACACGTTTTTAGCTATTGGACTAACAGCAATTTTAAAGTTCACCAATACCAAGTGTTGGCAAAACAGAAAAAACAGTGACAGACATCGATTTTGGCAGAGGTTAGCCTCCATGTAATACTCTTGTAAAATATTGCATGCATATAACCTGTGGTCCAGCAATTCCTTTACTAGAATTTATCCTACCCATATAAGAATGCAAATATATGTATATATATTATATATAATATATATATATGCAAAGTATTTGATGGCAGGATTGCCAGATTCATGAAAAAATATGGAATGTTAAATGTCCATGAATAGGAGTCTAATTAGATGAGTTACAATGTTACAATTTAGTCACTATATAAAATATGACACAACTTTACAAAAAAAAAAGAAAAAAGAAAAAAAAAATAGTTCTAACTGCACTCTATTTCTGGCCCTGGCTACACCTCTGTGTATGTATATTAAATCCATGTCTTCCTATCCCTCACTGACTCCAGCCACACTTTCTGCAGCCCTGTACCTGTCTCTCTTTCAGGCAGGATCTTCCTCAATTGTTCACGTGGCTTATTTTCTACATTCAGTTAAATGCTATCTTTTCAGAGGCCTCGCTGAATATCCTGACAAAAGTGACCCCTTGTCTTTTCTTTTTTTCTCTCTCTTTCCCTCTATCCTTCCCTTCCTTCTTTCTTCTTTATAGCTTCTAGCACCATCTACCACTGTATTGTTATTTATTTGTCTGGGGTCAATTTCCCCCAGGAGCGTGTAAATTAGACGACAGTAGGAACGTTATAGATTTTACTCAAGAGTATATCTTTAACACCTAAAATCTGAGCAAAGCGTAAGCATTTAAATACTTGTCAAGTAATCTGCTGCGCTGATATGGTGTTCAAGGCACACTGCTAGTAGAAAAAAAAAAGCTAGACTAGAAGAATATAAAATATAACCTTATTTGGTTAAAGTGGGAGTAAATATAATCTATGCAAAGAAATTTTGAGAAGGATAAAAATATGCAAACTTCTTAATTGAGAATAAGCCTGCTGGTATAAATAGTATGAGCTAAAAATATATTTAGATTGCTTATCTTTCAAAGCCAATTAAGATAATATATATTATTAAAGCAAATTATCTTTTAATTAAAAGATCTTACTTTTAGATCATTTTTCATCTTTAAAAATTATGAAACAAAAAATCTAGATTTCCCCAATTATACCAACAATCAAGAAAATTTGCAATATTCAAGTAAATTTTTTAATTATTTCTCAAAGTTTAAAAAATCTTTAAGAACATGGAAAAATTATTAGTCAATTTATAAAACAAATCTTCCATTCCAAGAACTGGAGGTAGAATTGAGTGGTAGATCACTTGCATGGCATGCTTGAAGCCCCAGGTTCCATCCCCAGCACCACCAACAAAACCAAACAACAATTTATCACTGAAAATGTCAAGGAAATCATTATTTAAGAAGTGAAACTAATTCCAAATATAGCTATAACCCAAAAAGTAACTTATTTTTACCATTTAAGAGAAATTTTTATCAGTTCTATAAAGTGAATTTAATACATCATGCTCTGAGATTCAGAGGTGACTAAGCACAAATCCACACCCTCAAGGAACCTAGTGAGAGAGATAAAATCCAAACAGGACACAATGCAACAGTTGAAACAATAGAAGTACAGACCAGAACAAAGGTAGAGACAGTGATAGATTGCTACTTTTTCATGGGGCAACAGCTACATCCTGAAACGGTTACTAATGCTACCAGCTTAATTAATGAAATCTCACTTCATTTGATGGATGTTGGAAATAGAGTTTTTAATATATTATTTATATTCACTGCAAAAACTCATTCAGAAAGTTCCCTGATGGCATTTTTTTAAAATCAGATTCACTGTGGATAGCAACATTTATTGGTGCAAAATTGATGACATTGTATATATTTGCCTCATCGTCTCCACCCCCCCCCAAGTACAACAAATATTATTCAAAATATATTGTTGTGCCGGGCGTGGTGGCGCACACTTGTAATCCCAGTACTTGGGAGGCTAAGACTGGAGGATCAGGGTTCGCAGCCAGCCTCAGCTACTTAGTGAGGCCCTCTACAACTTAGTGAGACCCTGTTTCAAAATAAAGAATAAAAAATAGGACTAGAGGTGCAGCTTGGAGGTAAAATGCCCCTGAGTTCAATCCCCAGTACACCCCCCCACACACATATATAGTTGCTTTAGTTTAAAAAAAAAATTGGGTCTCATTCAAAAACAAGAATTACAGCCTAAAGAGCCTGAAATGTTTTCAGCAGGTGAACATGAAAGCAAGGAGTTAGCACTCTTTGCACCTTTCTATTTTTTTTTTTAATGGAGAATTACCACCAAATATACTACATGACATAATTACTCTATTTTTAAAGAGCTTTTATACCTACTTGGGTTCTAAATAAAATTTTTTTTCATTATAGCCCAGGTATGAGGGCTTATTTTCTACACTCTCAATATATTTTATGTGGAAAATAACATAAGACCATGTAAGCATGGATACATATGCAAGGATTTTGACATAAACACCATCAAAATTTAAAGCAAAGAAACAAAAAATCCTAAAAAAACTCACCCACGTAGTGAAAGACTCAATGATGGTACTCTCTATCATTTAGCTGTTACTATTTGGAGCAGAGACAGGGCTTGCTTTCCTCTAAATTTAGCTCTCCATGCTACACTATAATCGGCTACAGTGAGGGTCAGTCTTTATAAGGTCCTCATGGAGCTCTTACAGAAGCTCTGGCCTAAGAGGAACCAGGGCACTTTGAATAAAAGAAATGGTGCTAGCTTAAACCTGGGAAAGAAAGGAAGAGTAACAAAGACAATTCTGTAGGTTAAGGCCAAAAGCTTACATTTATTACAACAAAGTTGAAATCAACTAACTAAAATATTTAAGTTTAAAAAAATCAGAGTTTAGCAGAATCTTCAATGATAAATTAATCTGGGAGTACAACCTATATGATCCCATTAAAGCCTTTAAGTCAAACACATAGACAACGTAATCCCCTGTCCCACCAAAATGGAACAGCTCTATGGTTTAAAATGGCATTAAAATCTATATCAAAATGATATACAAAATGGATTTAAGACTTCACATGTCATCTAAGAGACTACATCTAAGATAAAAGAGGATGGTAAAAAAATACTTCAACAACTTGGAGACTAATTTTAATGAATTAAATACTTTTGAAAAATTCCTGTTTAAATCTAAATTGAGAAGGAAGATTTTTAAGTCTAATATCTTAGATATATTTCATCTCACATAACGTCATTACTTCTAACTACCGGAGTTTCCACTGCAGATTCATTCCATCCTTTAACTCCGAAGCAGATTCTGGGTGAAGGGATACAGCATGGATAGGTCAGGTCTCCTTGCACTAAGCCTGCTAGTGGATGGAAACCTTGGATGTTGGCTCCTTGGTCCTGCCTGCCTGGTATTCTTGTTTTCTTAATTATTTTGGAAAGAATCTGATCTACCAGAGAAGAACTTAATTTTCCAGTGTTCCTATAAAAGGAATGATTGTTTTTACCTAATAATCCAAGGTTTTACTCAAACTAATTACTCATACTCAAAATTTTCTGTTCTTCTGATTTAACATCTTTGAGCTACAGTAATCTGCTTTATATGACATGCTATACTATATGTGCTTCATGTATAGTATTGTTCTATTGTAAACAACCTCAACCATATGAATTTGAATACTCTAAAGCAGGAGTCACATTTTTTTTTTTGGTAAAAAGTCAGAAAGAAAATATTTTAAGCTCTGTGGGCAACATGGCTTTTGCTCCAACTACTTGATTCTGCTGTTATAGTCTGAGAACAGCCATAGACAATATGCAAATGAACTCATGATTATATTACAATAAAACTTTATTAATGAAACAGGCAGTAGGCCAGATTGGGCACTGAAGTTAATTTGTAAACCCCTATTCTAGAGCAATATCCAATAGAATTGCAACAATGGAGCCAGCCTGGCATGGTTGTCTGAGCTTGTAATCCCAGTACTTCAGAGGCTGATAAGAGGATCACAGGTTTGCAGTCAGCCTCAACTACTTAGTGAGGCCCTCTGCAACTTAGTAAAACCCTGTTTCAAAATAAATAATAATAATAATAAATTAAAAATAGGGCTGGAGGTGTAACTCAGAGGTAGAATGCCCATGGGCTCAATTTTCAGTATCCCAAGGGGGACGGGGGGATGGGACTCTATATCCATACAGTCTAATATGGTAGCTAGTAGTACATGTATTTGGCCATTAAAGCCTTCCAACTGTGGCAAATATGAGTGAGAAACTAAATGTTTAATTTCATTTTATATTCATTAGGTAAACTTTAATAATCAATGTACCTAAGAGCTACCATGGGTAATGGAGTTCTAAAGTAATCCTTATTGCCACCAGACTTAAAATTTCAAAGCTGTGTGGCTACAGAAAAATACCACACTTCATAGAATCCTCTCTATGTACAGTCAATATTACTAATGACTTTAGAGGAAAAAAACTTGTGTCTAAAAAGTGTAGGACAATAATGTATCTCCAAAGTAGAAAGTGTTTCATAAAAACATAATATCAACAACAAGCAGAACTCAACAAAACCGAGTCATTATCATGAGATACTTTTGTGTTTAGTACCAAGATTCAAGAATTAGCTTTTATTCCATGTTCTAAATGAGTACATAAAAAGAACAAACTAAAATCACCCATAATTATAAATGATTCCTCATTAAAGCTAAAACTACGTGAATAAGCATCATACAGTCCTTTACAGAACACATCTGATCCAAGAAACTTTTGAGTTAATAACACTGTAGCAAAGTTTTCTCAGAAGAAACAAAAATAATTAAACTGGCTCTGAAAGTTTAAAGTATCAACACTAAAGCAATCAATTAAATGTGTTTATAACTCTAATTTGTTGCCCAGAATAACATTACATTGTTTAATATCCCCATCATGACTTTGTAACTAAAACCCTCTTTCTTCAAACTCAAAACCACTCAGTCTCTGAAAAGCTTAATTAAATGTTCTAACAAATCCTAGGTTGTAAAACTGAAAATAACTAAAATTTAAAATAACAGTCTGGCTATAAGAGAAAAAATGTTTCTAAATAAAATCCAATATTTTTAACATAAAAATAATGATTTTACTTTTATGTCTTCATTCTTTTCTTATTAGTATAAGATCAAAAATATCTCTGTCAAAAACCATGACACCTAGCCAGGTGTGGTGGCGCACACTTGTAATCCCAGTATTTGGGAAGCTGAGACAGGAGGATCCGGGGTTACGGCCAGCCTCAGCTACTTAGTGAGACCCTGTTTCAAAATAAAGAATAAAAAATAGGACTGGGGGGTATAGCTCAGAGGTAGAATGCCCCTGGGTTCAAACCCCAGTACCGCAAAAAAAAAAAAAAAAAAAAGACACTTAACAATATTTCTTATAAAAATTTACAAACATATTTTTCAGTGGATAATATTAGTGACGTAATCTTTAGCAACTACCTTATAAGGAAAGACTTATCTAAACCCAAGGCAGTAGGATTGTGAAAAAGAGAAAAGTTAAATATGAATCTCCCTTAGAACATAAAGGTGCCACAATAAAGTGTGTATTTTCATGTTTCCAAAATTGTTTTCTATCTTAAATTTATTATCACAACTAAGTTCTGAATGTTGATTTGTATTTCCTTTTAAATAAAAATATAAATATTCTAAAAATTATAGTATAATCTCTGTATATAATGTCGCTTATTTTATCTTAGTTGAAGTTACTTTAAAATATGCTTAAGTATAAGCCTGGCGTGGTGGTGCACGCTTGTAATCCCAGCATTTGGGAGGCTGAGACCAAAGGATCCGGGTTCGCGGCCAGCCTCAGCTACCTAGTGAGGCACTCCGCAACTTAGTGAGACCCGGTTTCAAAATAAAGAATAAAAAATAGGGCTGGGGGTGTAGCCCGGAGGTAGAATGCCCCCTGAGTTCAATCCCTGGTACCACACACACACAAAAAAAATTGCTTAAGTATAAATGAACTCCTGAAATACTTAACACCTTACCAACCAATGCATGCTCTCTACTTCATGTAACAAAGAAGCCCTCTAGGGCATGCACATTCCCTCCTGAGCCCTTATACTTTCTTACACTTTCCCCAGATGGAATCTCAACCTATCCTTCACTTCTCCCCAAACTGACCATACTTTTTCAAACTTCCAGATATTCTGACTTTGGTGATGTCATTTTTATGTCTCAATGCAGGAAAGACATCAACACACACACACACACACACACACACACACACACACCATCTTTTAAATATACAGTTCCAGGGTATTGTAATAGCAAAATACCCTAAAACCTTTGCTCTGGGTAACAACACAATTATAAGTTAATATAATTGGGATACTAGTTGCATACCTATAATAGTCAAAATTGCAAGTTATGAAAAATGTCCAGCTGTGGTTTAAATATATTTATTAACATATCAAGGATTTGGGGATGTCTATACGTGTAAGGCACTGTAAAAGAACAATGGTTTTACCCACAGAAAATTATTGTTGATTGTCCCTACAAGAGGAGGGGAATGAGTGCTACTGGCATCTGGTAGGGATAATGCTGAACATCCTACAAATTCAAATGACGGGAAGCCTCTACAACAAAGGATTGTGGTCCAAAGTTTCAATAGTGCTAAGATTGAGAGACTCTGCCCTAGAGAGGAAACAGTGGTAGGCAAAACCGAAGATGGTCTCTAATCCTAGGAGCTGAAAATTCTGCACAGAGGATTAAAACATACCAGAGCAGCAACTCAGTAGCTATTTCATTGAATGACTTGTTTATATTTGCCAAACACTGGTGTCAATTTTTAGAGAAATTTGTCACTGAGTAGACAGTTTTATCTAAAAGCAAAAGTGCAATAAGAATTATAAAATAAATATTTCCCACAGCCTCTGAAACTAACAGATTTATTTCTACATTGATAATTTTATATCCTATGATATTCAGGAGAAGGGTAGAGGACAGGCAAAATATAAAACTTAAGGAGAGAAGTAGAAAAAAAAAAAGAAATTGATCACCAATAGATAAACTTTTCCTACTTCCGGACATTGAAACAATTTATAGGAACAACAAAAAGACAATAAAACACAAGAATTGAAAAATGAAACATTACTAAAAGATGAAATTGTCTAATTTAATTGTCTAATTGTCTAACTTGGAGAAAACAGTAGTATAAGTAGATACAGAAAAATGCAAAATTCTGAATGTATGATGTGATCTTGGCTATGTAAAATATACTAACACTAAATGAGCAGAGGGCCCAAAGAGACATTTAATTCCTATTATCCATGTATATAAGTATAGGTATAGACCACTTTTATAATTCAAAAATTGTATATATTTAATTGAAAAACTTTAATCTCTTCTCAAATTCAAGACAATTCCAAGGAGTCACAAGCAATAATATTTTTGTGCATAATAAGAAATTATGTTTAAATAGGATCTAAGCCACATTCTCTACTAAAAGCCCAGTGCAATGGTGCATGCATCTAACCCCAACTATTTGGGAGGCTAAGGCAGGAGAGTCACAAGTTAAAGGTTGGCCTGGGTGCTATGGTTTGGGGATAGAATGTCCCCTGAAGAGCTCATGTATTAATGTTTAGAGGCAATATAAATAAACCATGAGGGTTCTAATCTTATCAGTGGAGGAAACCATTGTAATGCATTTACTGGGTGGTAACCTAGGCAGGTAGAGTGTGATTGGAGGAGGTGGGTCAGTGAGGGCGTGGCCTTGGGGACTAGGTGTGCATGAATCCCCTTCTATAGCTCTCTCTTGCTTCTAGCCTTGAGGTCTTTCTGCTCCTAGTGTCATGTCCTGAGCTCTACAGACTTCACAGGACCTAATATGGACCGACCGAACCCCAAAAACCTCCAGAACTGTGAGCAAAGAGATCTTTTCTCTAAGTGGTTGTCATCAGGTGTTTTGTGTCACAGCACTGAGAATGCTGTGACACAAAACCCTGCCTCAAAAAAAAAAATAAAATAAAATAAAATAAAAAAAGAAAGAATGTAGCTTAGTGGTAAAGTGCTGTTGAATGCAATCCCCAATGCTATTAAGGAAGGAAGGAAACAAAGATTCCTTGGATAAATGGCTGATTCCAAAGTTGGAGGAGGAAAGATTTACTACAATCCTGGAACATCTTGTGTCAGAAAATATGAAAGTTTTTTTTTTTTTAATCAAAAGATATTAAAACAACATAGGACAACTTGATCATCAAAATAATTAAAGGCTAGCAAAGCTGAGCAATCAGCTAAATAAAATAAGAACCCACAGGTTCATACTTAACAACATTGTGTTCCTTTTTATTTTATTGTGGTACTGGGGATTGAACTCAGGGGCATTCTCCCTCCAAGCTATACCCCCAGCCCTATTTTTTATTTTTTATTTTTTTTTTGAAACAGGGTCTCACTAAGTTGTGGAGTGCCTCACTAGGTAGCTGAGGCTGGTTGCGAACCCAGATCCTCCGGTCTCAGTCTCCCAAATGCTGGGATTACAAGTGTGCGCCACCACGCTAGCCTATGTTCCTTTTGAAGAAAACTTAGCACACAAGAAAAAGTAATTGAGAAGGAAAAGCTTTTTTTTTTTTCCCCAGCAGAATGGTAACTCATAAATAGAAAAGGAAACATGGGGGTTGGGAATGAAGCTCAGTAGTAGGGCACTTACACCCTAGGTTTGATCCCCAGCAGCACACACACAATCAAAACCCAAACCAAACAAGACAAACAGTAAACTCACAACAAAAGGAAATATGGAATGGAATTAGAAAATTTACTTTGCAATCATGAGACCAAAAACTGAGTCATGCAAGATTCAACAATATATACTAAATCTAGATGAAGGGTGTATGTTTGTGTGTGTGTTGAGGGAAAGGTGATGATCAACAGGATATTTACATAACCTCAAAGTATCTGTACAAAAACTACAAAAGGAAAACAAGAACTAGATGCTGGACAAGAAAGACAACACCTTAACCAAGTGACAATGGACAATCATATATCTTCAGAAAATGAAAAGCACATGATATTGTTTGTGTGGTATTCTAGACAAAAATGCATGACCTGAATCTAATCATGAATATGTAGGAACAGTCTCCAAAACAACTGGCTTGTATTCTTCAAAAATATCAACGTCTCAAAAAACACAGATAGGAAGACTGTTGCAAGATTAAAGGAGAACCAAACAGACAACTAGTGTAAGCATGGTATCTATGTTAAATTAACTGAATTGTATTATTGTCCTGTGGTTCTGTAAGAAAATTCATCTTATTCTTAGGAAGTACACAATGAAATACGAGATACAGATTAGAGTGTAAACAACCTACTCTAAAATTGTATACACGTAAAAATAATTATGTATACAGAGAGCCATGGTGCAAAGGCAAACACAGGAAGTCATATAAATTTTAGGGAATAAAGTTTGGCATGCAGAAAGATTCAGGTTACTGAAAAGGCCCAGGAAGTTGAGCCACATTGGAATTTTGTATTTTCTGGGACTGCTTAGAAATAAAGCTTGCCATAGAGGTAGCAGAACTTACCAAATCCTTCAGAATTTGCTCAGCTAAAAAGTAGGACACAACTCAGCTATGTTGATAGATTGCACACTCCAGGAAAAAACAAATTAATTCATGACATGAAGATGTTCATAATAAATATATTATTCTGGTTATATTTTCTTGTATTTGTCTTGTGCAAAAGGATTTTTTCCCCCCAGTAGTGGGGATTGAACCCAGGAGCATTCTAACTGAGCTATACCCCCAGCCTTGTTTTTCTAATTTTTTAAAATTTATTTTAAAAGAGGGTCTCACCAAGTTGCATAGGACCTCCTCACTA
The DNA here is from genome assembly GCA_004027655.1 of Graphiurus murinus. Taxonomy (NCBI): domain Eukaryota; kingdom Metazoa; phylum Chordata; class Mammalia; order Rodentia; family Gliridae; genus Graphiurus; species Graphiurus murinus. The sequence continues at coordinate 31,986 of PVLC010002480.1, read as the reverse complement.
AGTAGCTTAGGCTATCCATGAACCTGTGATCCTCCTGTCTCAGCCTCCCAAGTACTGAGATGCAAATGTGTGCCAACACGCCTGGCTGTGCAAAAGGAGAAATTTTTAAAGTTTTTTTTTTTTTTTTTTTGATACTGGGGATTGAACATAGGGGCATTCTACTTCTACCTCTGGACTACACCCCAGCCATTATTTTATTTTTTATTTTGAAATAGGGTCTTGCTAAGTTGCTGAGATTCTCATTAAGTTGACCAGGCCGGCCTCGAACCTGAGATGTTCCTTTCTTAGCCTCCTAAGTACTAGGATTATAGGCATGTGCTACCATGCCCAGCTAAAGATAATAATTATTAGAGTCTCCGCATCTTCAATGTGCATTCCTCCAGAAAAGTGCTACTTCTTTTGAAGATAGTTAAATAGCTGAAATATGACTTTTATATGAGATTCACTTTCCACTTAGATGTGTGACACTTATGGAGAGCATGCACGACAAAGGCCTCCCTAACAGAGCTCAGAAAATCCATATATCAGAGAGAGCAGGTCAGCTTACACAGGCCTGATAAACACAAAACTGATGGTTTTGTGACTACTTTCTCAAATGGGAAGTCAGAGAGAAGTTCTTATGGCAAGAGTATTGAAGTATATCTCTCTCTTCAGAGGGATTTAATCAAGGAGGAAAAGGCAAATGGAATCTTCTGGGAGAAAACATAATGACCAATGAGCCCTGGCAGAATTTTGCTTTGTAACAACTGTAAAATACACAGCAATAGTGGACCTTCAGAAAGCCTAAAGGTGGTGGCATAAGGCCAAACATTTGCTGACTTAAGCTCCTGTCCCATCAGCAGCAGCAGGAGACCTGCCCAAGCCTGTCTAGCAAGGGAGGCTTTATTTGAAGGGCTACACACATGCACACACGTACACATATGTATGCTTACTATACACATGCTTGTTACACAAGGAGCTCGTGAACCTGATACAAATGCCAAAGCTCGGTCTAGGAGTTAATAGGACACAGCGTGCCAATGCTATGGGATTGTATTCCCTGATAAAATTCTACAGGAGCAAGCCACCACATGAATTCAAATTAAAAGGAGAAAAGAAAGGAAGAGATGAGTACAATACTAGAAACTCTTTCACCAACATTTTTAAAAAGGTTCAAACACCTAGAGAATCACTCAGTTATTTACTTGCTCATGAAATATACCAGGTCTGATACTTGGTTGATGACTGGGAGGGAGCAGGGGTCAGATCTGACAAGCTTCATTGTGCGTACTTTCAAGTAGGCTAAGACTATCCTAGGCAGTAACAAAAAAATCTGGCTGCCTGAATGGAGTATTAATGATCACAAGGCACCCCATGCCTCTGCGTTGTAGTTGTATGTGTTAATGTTCTAATAATTGTGTGCCATTTACTTTTTGAACTTAAAACTCAGTCACAAGGAATGGTACACTTTGAAAACCATGGATCTGACCCTGGGCTTTCACCTAACCCTTAGTTAAGGTTTGGAGATGGCAAACCACTTGATTGACGCAAGGCATTTGACTTCAGCACTGGCAATGAGGTAGAGATCAAAAGAGAAAGACCCTGGCCCTTCCAGGGATTAGACAGATGGAAGGGTCAGGGCCAGACCTGGTCAAACCTCTCTTCTCAGCCAAAGTGGTCCCAGTGTCTCCGAAAGTTATTTATATGATTCCTGAAGGCAGCTTTTCCATTATCTGCCTCATAGATTTTATAGTCTAGAATTAGAGTAGAACATAAATATTAAAGTCTAGTTCAGCAATTGGATAAATTGAATTAGCATACGTTACCTCCAAAATGCCAAACACTTCTCATAGAGCCCTATGAAGTAAAATAACCATTTATCTTTAAAGGGAGAATTTAACAAAAATACTGCCTTGTAGGGACATACAAATATTAGGAAATTTATGGCACCATGATTCCTGTAACATATACTGTAACACTATAGGATCTGGTCTTTAAATTGTTTCCTGCAGAGGCTCAAAAAAAAAAAAAAAATCTTCACACTCCCAAACACCCAACACTACATCCTTTTCCTCTAACCAGCAGTTTCCTCTGCACCATCAGTTGGGGTTCTTTCCTGTTTATAATAGGCTCATTTTATTACCTTGTATACTGAGAAAAACATGTCATTTTTTTCTTAGAAATTACTATAAATCTAGGAAGCTGTCCAAATTAATTCAAAAAGCATTAAAGTAAGTCCCCTGTGTGAATATACAAAAAGGATGACAGTAGAATGCCATAAAACTGCACACCCCATAGTAGTTTATGATACATTTTTTGCAGTGCTAAGTATATTATCTCTTTATTATTACTTTGGCCCCTGGGCTTTTCTTGAGATTTATTTGGAAGTCCTCAAAAATTAACAGTCCACAGAATAATTTTTTTTGTCCTCACCCAAAATAAACATAAGTAGAAATACAAAAAGAGAAACATAATTTTCCATCTTGCCAAATTTATTATTGTCTTCCTACTAAAATATTAGTATTCCTAGAATTAAGATAGTTAAAGATAACGAAAGAACTATATAATATGAATGTGGGACATTATTCTTTTCTATCTATAGCATCATTATACCTTTTCACTGTTTTTGACATAAACAACAGCAACAGCAACAAAATCAAGGGAAATACCTAATGCAAAAAAAATCAAGAAAGAATAATACTAGCATTGTCTTTGGCATTTAACAAAGAATAGTTCATTCAGTGAGCTACCGAAGCCTTTATTTTCAAAGCAGATAGTTTACAAATATGACTATCTGAGCATTTTTGGCACTCTTTACTCAACCCATGCCAAGTTGAGATCAGGCCAAATCTTTCCGCTTGGCACTTAACTGTCCAAAAGATACTTACTAAAGAGATACACAGCCCCAATACAATGACATCAGGATGAGCTAAGAATGAAAAGCATTCTTGCCTATGAAGTACTCACATTGGTACATTTTATTGCAATTACATGTTCTCTAAAAGCTCATCAAACAATGTCTGGGAACATGTTAAAATTATATTTAATATATCCAAAATATAAAGGTGGGGTTTCCTTCCTTCCTTCCTTCCTTCCTTCCTTAATTCCTCCCTCCCTCACTCCCTCTTTCCCTTCCTCCCTCTTTCTCTCTCTTTTTCTTTTCTTTCTTTCTTGCCTCACACATGATAAGCAAGTGCTCTACCACTGAGCTATACCCCCAGCTCTGAAAAGAAATTTAACTATCAGGAAAAAAGCTCTAAAGTTCTAAGAGCCAGAAAGTAGGTGTTTAAGCATTCAGTTAAGTAAACCCTGAGTAAGAAACTAGCAAGCATACCCTATCCTGAGTCTGGTCCTGATTTTCTTATACCAAGATAGTTTTCCTAACAACATTGATACTACTCACAACAGTTTTTGTACTCCTCTTTGGGGAGAATGCTTCTGAGTTAGCTTATGAGGTGTAGAAGAAAATCAGTATCTTTACTTCATTCACATCTGATTTTCTCAGCTAAATATATTTTCAACAGACTTGTCTGCAAATTACTTTGTCAGTTTCCAAAAAGGATGGAGATTTACTGCCATTATATACTTGTAAACCTGTGAAACAAGCACCAAGGAATGCTACCTACCTTCTAGTTTTGTTGAGAACTTAACATGTGATGTGATGTGTTTATGGAAGTGCACTGTTCACATGACAGTTTCACAGATTTAAGTGTAACTGTCTTAGCACATAAATGAATAACTGTATAAGTTAAACTCCAAACATAGAGAAATGACATTTGTATTCATACTACTTCATGTTGTGTATGGGGGGAAAACACAACAAAACAATAATTTCTTGGAGGCTGTAATACTTCTGAATTTTCTTTTTAAAACCTTCATTATGAAGCCAGGCATGTAATCCCAGTACTTGAGAGGCTGAGACCAGAGGATCCGGGTTTGTGGCCAGCCTCAGCTACTTAGTGAGGCTCTCCATAACTTAGTGAGACCCTGTTTCAAAATAAAGAATACAAAATAGGACTGGGGGTGTAGCTCAGAGGTAGAATGCCCCCGGGTTTAATCCCCAGTACCATAAAAAACAAAAACAAAAACCTCATTATGGAAAGTGTGAACTTATCTAAAAGCAGAGAGAAGCATGATGAAGCCATCATCCAGCTTCAACCACTAACAACACAGTTAATGTCTCATTTACAATCTCCTCTAGGTCCCTCTTCCCCAATGTCACCACGTTGTATTAAAGCAAATCCCAGGCATCATATCATTCAGTATATGATCCCCTAAGATCATTCAGGATATATCCGTGAAAGATAAGGAATCTTTTGAAAAGAGAACTGTAATATTGTTTCAAACCTAAGAATATTAAAATTTCATAATATCACTCAAAACCTAGTCGTTCAAGACATGTATCTAGTGTAAATCTAAGGAAAGCAGTCATTGTAAAGGAAAGCACTGCCCCAAAAGATCTGATATTCAAAACTGAACCATAATACTGTAATAAAAAAGAAACAATGTTCTCTTAAAGCAGAGACCTAGAGACCAGGGGCTTTAATGGGGGGCGGGGGGGGAAGGGGTCCAGGAATGGTATGACAAATTTGCAACATGTGCATATCAACTCCCCCCCCCCCCCGCCCCTTAGTTGACAGTATTCACTAAAATGTAAAGAAGCTGGAGACTCGAAACATTTGGAGACTTTCTGCCCCTGGTTATGGTTATGTGTGCTTAGTGCCACATCACCTCACATGGCCAGGAAGGATTAGTCAAGTAGGGAAACAAATCCACCTAAAATAACTTAGAGATCAAATGAATTCGACTCAGCGTGTGCTGAACATACACACAGTGCAAGACACTGGGGTAGAGCTTGAGAAACAGCAATAAAATTGACCTAGTTAATTTATAGTTTAGGACTCATGAAGGGGCCAAACAAATTGATAAAAAAAAAAAAAAAAAAAAAACCAAAAACTCTAATAGAACATGGTGAGAGAGGCGCTAGCTTTATGTATTTTTATGGGGGTCCAGATATAGAAGCAATGGTGTTCATTCAGAGGAGGTGAAGGGCTCGAGGTAGCTGGGGTTCATAAGATAGGAGAGAATTAGAGGACATCAAGAATGGTACCAAGCTGGGTGTGGTGGCGCAGGCTTGTAATTCCAGCATGCGGAAGGCTGAGACCAGAGGTTCAAGGCCAGCCTCAGCTACCTAGTGAGGCACTCCACAACTTAGTGAGACCCGGTTTCAAAATTAAGAATAAAAAATAGGGCTAAGGGTATAGCTCAGAGGTAGAACACCCCTGAGTTCAATCCCTAGTACCACACACACACACAAAAAAATGTTACCAGTAACCATGTTGCATGTCAAAACCATTCTGGGTAAAGATTTTCCCTACCCCACTTGCTGAGAGATGAATAAATGTGTTTACCAGTGTCTGTACTCCCCTCATGGGATAGGGTGGGAGAGGTGAACAAGAAGCTGGACAAAAGCAATTACATTTAAGTCATGTCTTAAAAGTTCAGTAGTTTGGCTGATCTGGGAGGAGGGACTGGGTGAAGCGGGAAGGGAGGTCATTCCAGGAAGAGAGAAGCAGGAACAAAGGGGTGGAAATTATTGGCAAGTTATGGAACAGGCAGGGTGGTGACCTGAGGGCAGGGTGTGTGGGATGCCCTGCTGACTGGAAATGCCTGCTGGGACCACAGGTTGGAGTCTCCTTTTGCCAATAACAGGATGATGAGCACTCACTATTAATTGAACTGAGGGTTCTTAGAATTACCTGGATAGGGAAAGGCAACAGAGAAGTGAGCTGTTTAGGAATCCACTACCATGATTATTTTTAAAAGATGAAGAAACAGGAGAGAGCATCATATAAATTCCATTACACAATATTGTGTATGTCCCCATTTCTTTAAGAAAAACAATGAAATATAAAACAAAAACAATAGCGGAAATATACATATATGCCACAAATGCATAAAATACTGCAGGAAGATCTTAGACATATATAAGATCCCATTGGTTGTGGGTAATGGAGAAGGGATTGGGGAAAGAGGTGGGAGCTAGACTTTTGTACCTTTGGCATGCTGAACCATGTGGATATATTATCTATTAACTAGTCAGAAAAACATAATTTCTCCCTTACTGCAAAGCATATAGAGAATAGAGAAAAGAGAATGGTCTTGCAAGCAGATCAACTAATCTAGATACCAACTGTGGTTTTGACACATTCTAACTATCTGTGAGACTGTGGGCAAATTAACTTTCCTTAATCTTTTAATTTCTTTTTTGCACAAATGGGGATAATACTAGCTAATTCTCCAATTGTTGAAATTATTAAATTAATCCTATGCAAAGTATCTGGTAGAATGCCTGGAGAAAACTAAATGCTCAATGTGAGTACTTTTTTTTTTTTAACCAATAAAATTTCTTTGCTGTGAATACATTCTAATATACTCATTAGCTAATCTTATTCATATATTAAATATTTACATTGTACAAAACTACTAATGGAACTCATCTGATGAACACTATCTATTAGGTATCTGTTGCTAGAAATTTAAATTCTACATGATTTTTCTGCATTTCTAGGTGAATACTAGTTTTCTGATGTCTTTAAATGTCATTGGCTCTAAACTGGCCAAAGTCATGCATTCACAGAAAACTAAATACCAACCAGGTGTCACAAAGCACCAAGAAAATTGATAACAAGTTGCTATTCTCCAGGAACTGACAACCCCAGTGAGACAAACAGGTGTGACCTTCAAGTAACCATGGCCCAGATTTGGCACAAGAGATGGAAATACTGGCAGTGAAATACTCAATTCTGCCTATGCATCTGCTGGTAAGAAGTTAAGGCACATGTTGAGGTTATTCCTCAAGCATTTTCTTAGGTTCATTGGGTTCCTTTTGCAGGATACATAAAATATAAAGTGACTGTAACTGTAGCAATTATAGCATTGTAAGTGTTACAAAATACTGGGCACTCTCAAAAGCTCTGCTACTTGTGTGAACAGCCACATCATTATTAAAGCATCATCAAACAAAAGTTTCTTTGTTACACATGGAGATGAATAATTTCAAACCATTTTTATGTGAGATGCTCTGGCTTAGAGCTGTCCCTCTTCCCCCCCAAAGCTGAAGCCTTATTGTTGTTGATGGGGGCAGCTGGAAGTTAGGAAAGATATTTGTTAAAGGCAAGAAATAATGATGAACATCTTCCCTGGATTCAAGAGTTAGTAAATGCTTGGAGCACAATGAAGGCAATGGCTAGAGGAAAATACATTTCACTCCCTATAAGGCACTGTGAGAAGAAAGAGTGGTCCTGGGGATGCTTAACAAAAACCATCTACATACTTATTCAAATATTTCTCTTTGACACAGATGAGTCTTGAGAAAAACAACCCATGCGTATCTGTAGAGAAACAACAGTGAAACTGCAAACAGTAATTTCTAAAGAATCTTTCATTGATGCTGTAAATAGGTTATGGACGTGTACCTTGGAGGAATATTTTAGAAAGCAAATCTTGTTTCTGAGCCACAGAAGGGTACACACTTGTACCCGCTTTCTACCTATGGTCGAAGCCAAGGCTACATATTACAGTTGAATGAAGGTTGGATTAAGAGGCTAATCTAAGGCTATATTTAGACAGCAACACCAATTTAATCTCCGCCTTCTCCACTCTCTCCTCCCATTTCCATAAATCTCAAAATCAGAGTTACAAAGAGGCTGGGAACTCTAGCAGAGCCGAGAGGCCCTTCCTTCCCCCCTTCTCCAAGCAGTCTCTCACAGAGGAAGTATTAATGCAAGTGTAAATTGCTTCCAAATATCCTTAACAGACACCGCAGGGGCGATCAGGTGGGGTTTTCTTGTACAGCTTCCACAGAGGCCAAGAGGAGATGTCAAGTCGTGGGGAGGGCGAGGCTGGCCACAAGAAAACTACCTTCTCCGAGTCTTTCCTTATCATGCGCTCACTCCCTTGGCGATCGGGAACTCTCCCCTTACCTTCAGCCCAGAGCCACCAGCGCCCGCCTCCCCAGGGGCCGCATCTGGCCGTGCCACGCACCAGACCATGTGCACCCGCCACTTCCCACCGCGTGCTCGGTTCCCTCTCGCTAGCGGCCCCAGGGTCTCCTGGGGCGGCCAAACGTGGAGAGTCGGGGAGTCTTCGTCCCAGGGCACTGATGCACCGTGTGCGTGGCGATTATGGGGTGGAGCGGGGCTTCTTCGCCGAAAGGCAGGAAGCCACCCAGGGGGCACATGCTTGCTCCCACCAGCTCTGGTCGGCGTGGAAGCCCCCGATGGGGCGGCGGTCGCGGACCCCGCAATCCTCCCGGGCCTCTGCCTCGTCTGAGATGCTCCTTACCTGTCCGAGGAGGGAGCGACGACGCGCGAGGCCGAGGGGCTGCGGCGGTTCCTGCAGCGGCAGTGGCAGCGGCGGCAGTGGCGGCGGCAGACAATGGAGGAGTGAAGGACAGACACATTGACATAGACACAGGGAACCCGGCGAGGCTCCGCCCCCTGCACCGCCTCCGCCCCCGGACCGCCCCCCGCCAGGACCGCGCCACTCCGGGGGTTTTCGTGGGAGTGCAGGGAGAGCTGGGGGCCTTTGCACACCCTGGGAAGCCAACGCCGGACAGAGAAAGACAGATACACTCTTTTAAAAACCACCTGTCCCCAAGTATCGAAATCGGACAGGACTGGGGTGGGGAACGTGAGAGGGTAGTTTTAATACCCCTCTTTAGTTTTTCCATTTGGTTTTTTCCTCCCGGGCTGCTCCAATCGGCGTCTCTGGCTGCGGCCTCTTGCAGCTCCTCCTCCCGGCCGGGCCAATGGCGCGAGGGGGCGGTGACTGCAGCGTCCCGGGAGCCCGCCCGCCCGGCTCGCCCGAGCTCGCCCCAGCCTGACGGAGGAGAGCAGTCCCGGGCTTCCGCGGTCGGCTACCCGGTGCCCTGCTCTCTAGTGGCCTCATCGCGGCTGACATGCTGAACACTGAATAACCAAAGAAACAGAATAACCTTCAAGCTGGCGGGAGCAATGGTTCACATAAAGAAAGGCGAGCTGACCCAGGAGGAGAAGGAGCTGCTGGAAGTTATCGGGAAAGGTAGGGGTGCTGGGCAGCCCTACCGCCAGGCGCTGCCAACCTGGCCGGGGGCGTGGCGGAGCCCCGGCGACCCTGGCTGCGGCTCTGCGAGGTTGGCAGCCTGGGACCGGGGACGAAGAGATAGGGGGAGAAGCGCCGCTGGGGCGCGAGCGGAGGTCGCGGAGGCTGGTCCTCCACAGCAGCTGCGGGGAGGCTGGAGCTCCCCGGCGTGTGGGCCCAGCAGGCGCCTTCCAGACTCCGCAGGTGATTTCGACCACAGTCCCTCTTGGCGACTGTGGCCTGGTAGTTTCAGGTTCTTGGGCGAGTGTCTAGCGAACCCTTTCGACTTCCGGAGGCCGAAAGACTTGGCTCGCTCACGGGTCCCCGCCCTTGTTGGGTTGGGGAGGGCGCTCGTAGCGCGAGGCGGTTCTTAATAAGGGCACCGAACTGGGTCTGTCATTTGCTGCATTGAGGTCTCCGCATCCAGGGCCTCGAGCGCTGGCTTCTGAAACTCGGGCGGCCGCGGGAACCTGCAGAGAGGCGAGGACCTGGACGAAGTGTCCAAATCCTGTCCTGAGCCCGGTGGCACCGCCGCGAGCTTCTCTCCTTGCCCCCTCCCCCGCGCCGACCCTTCCACTCGCCCGACGCGTGTCCCACTTCCGCTGCGCCGAGGTGTGGGAAGGAATCGCGGGGACCAGCGAGAGCCATGTTTCCCCTCTGGTCCGACAGTGGACTTCCCAGAGGAGTTCTTGCAGGATCCCGTTACCTGGCAGGTGACAGCAGAGTGACCCCGCGCTTCTCTTGCACGGTGTGTGCGCTGGGAGGCGCTGGGAAGAGGGTGCGCGGGCCTGCTAGCATGACTAATGTAGTGATTTAAAAATCAACAATAAGAAAGGCACTTCCGCCCTCGAATGGCAGAGAGGCCAAACATTGCAGCATGGGGCTACCCAGTTTCCAGTCTTCTGTGTAGCGATGTTCCAATCTAGAACTGCCTGGAGTACAACAAATATATTCTTCATAGCAAGGAAAGTCTAAAGGAAAAAGAGAAAATATTCGGGTTTGAATTCAACAAGTGATGAGGAGCTGAGGCCCTACCATCTATCTCAACAGTTCTAAGTCAGTGACATGTTCATCTTGATAAGTGTTCTCTGTCAGGAACCCTGGAACTTCAGGTTGGGTTTTTATTGCGCGTACTGCACAGTTCTCCGTGAGCCATTTGGCACTGCAGTCTTTCTGTTCTGCTTGTCTCTGGGTAGTTTCTCCCTGCCTTTGGTGGCTGTGGTATTCAATTCAGGGAACATGTGAGTCTTGAAACCAATGGCATTCTAACCTCCAAATCACACTCCCAGCCCTATTTTATTTTATTTTTTAAATTTGAAACAGGGTCTTGCTAGGTTGCTGAGGCTGTCTTTGAACCTACAATCCTCCTGTTTCAGCCTCTCAAGTACTGGGTTTACAGTTATGTTTCACAGTGCCCACTTGCATTTATTTTTAATGCTGTGATGTTTCTGGGCTCATGTGGTGCATGCAGTTTCAAGTGCCCAATGCTATGCTGCAATGCTTTAATTGGGCCAAACCAGTGAGAAAAGAATGGAGGTGGGTTTAGTATGTGATGCTTTCTTCCGAAATGAAGGTCTGGGGGACAACATCATTGCCTTCTCAAGAAAAGTAATGTGAGATATAAGAAGATAACTATTGCTGGTATTGATTAAATGTTATTGTGGTCCATACACTTTGAGTGGATTAATATGTTTAATCTTGACAAGCTATAACATTAAGAAAGACAGAATAGGATAAGGGTTAACCATGCAGGTCTGGTTTGGAATCTTACCCCCATCATTTACCGGTAATACAGCCTTATGCAAGTTCCTTTTCCTGAGCTTCAAATTCTCCTTTGAAAATGGGAATAATGGTACCTACCAAACTATTGTGAGGACAAAACGAGTTAGTATAAATAAACACCTAAAACACAGTGTTACCTGTTGCTATGATAAGTGATCTCCACTTTATAGACAAGAAAACTGAAGTAGGAGAACTTTTAAGAGCTTCACACAAATCCACTGTGTCACATACATGTCATAAATCTAAGTCTCTCCTTTTAAAAAAATACATAGAGCATGATATGTATAACTATGTCAGTCTACATTGTTTTTTAAAAATTAAGGCACTTTCAAATACTTTTACATAATTTTATTTATGCATAAACATGATAGCAACTAACAAGCCAAATCATTTTTTAATCCTTAAAACATCCAATTCTGGAGGACTCCACTAAATAATTATTCAAATCCATAGATGCCTAAGAGTTGAGGGTGTAGCTCAGCATCAGAGCACCTGCAAGATCCTTGGTTAGATCTCAGCACTGCAAAGAACAAAAATAAATGCAAATTTGCCTGATTGGATGATTTTCTTTCTTTCTTTTTTTTTTTTTTTTGGTATTAGGGATTTAACTCAGGGGAATTCTACCTCCGAGCTACACCCCCAGCCCTATTTTTTGTTCTTTATTTGGAAACAGGGTCTCACTAAGTTGCAGAGTGCCTCACTAGGTAGTGAGGCTGCCCATGAACGATTGGATGATTTTCTAATGGATTTCGGGCAACAAACTGTCACAAATTTGCTTCTCCCTCTTTGTTTTGGGTGCATCTGCAGGTCTTCAGCAATGACCTTTGGTCTCAATCTCAATATTAGAAATGTAACAATGAATTACATTGTGCTGCTCTGAATATGAAATAAGAATAGTATGTAATAATGTACTGAAGGCCTACAGTGTGCTCACAATTACAGCAAACCTTTAGTCCCCTCAGAACCCTGTGGGATAGATACGACAATCCTTGTTACATATCTGAGGAAACTAGGGGTTTTGTAGGTTAGGTTGAATTTCACAGTAGTCTTGAAAAAGCTTACTGTGGTAAAGAAGAGGGCATCACAGGGAGAATATCACTCTGCACTGTCTCTTCTCTGCTGACATGCTGGCTTATCCAGATAAATTGATCAGTCCCACCCCTAATAAGGCAGGCTGTGTTATTTTCCTCTTTGGTTTGAGAAACCTGGAGAAATTCTTGAAACCAAATCATTAATATTACTTCCATTAGTTTAGATCAGTTATTTTTGTTCTTTTTGGTACTAGGGATTGAACCCAGACACATTCGATCTCTGAGCTACACTCTCAACTTTATTTTTTATTTTGAAAGAGTCTCGTTGAGTGGTTGAGGGTCTTGCTAAGTTGCTGAAGCTGGCCTTGAACCTGTGATCCTCCTGCCTCAGTCTCTTAAGTGCTGGGATTACAGGTGTGCCATCACCACACCTGGCTTTATTTTTTTTTTTTTTGTGGTACTAGGAATTGAACCCCCAGGGCATCCTACCTCCAAGATACATGCCTAGCCCAGTTTTATTTCTTTATTTTTGAAACAGTCTCACTAGGTTGATGAGAGTCTCACTACTTGCTGAGGCTGGCCTCGAACCTGCTGTCCTCCTGTCTCAGTCTCCATACCCGACTTTAAACCTGTTAAATTTTGTCCCCAGTGGAGGTAAATGTTGGCCATTGCACATCCCTTCTTACAATGTTGTATCTCCCCATCTGAAGAGTTTGTTAAATTGGATTTAACACATTTTTCCCCCAGAGTAAAGCAAATTATATTTTTAAACTTTACTGAAAAATATTAGTTGAGAATCTGCTATGGTCTGTAAGGAATGATAAAAAGTAAAACTCCTTCTGTATGTGCCATGTGTTTCACATTTCTGCGCTTTTCTGGACCTTCTGTAGTTTCCTCCTAGTGTCATTAAATTAGGAACACCAAATTAGCAGCCATCACAAGTTTTTCCCTTTGGGGCATTGTGCTTATCTATTTTTTCAAAATCTGCTTTCATTCTGTAGAAGTCCAAACTGTTTCTGGTATTCTCACATCTTGGTCCCTGCATTTCAAAAGGTTAACCAGTAACCTACTTAATGTGTGTGTATGTGTGTGTGTGTGTGTGTGTGTACATGTGATATAAATAATATACTTTTGCTCTCTGCCCCCAGTTCTTGACACAGAGTTCCCCCAAACCTTGGAAACTCCTAAGCCTAGCATTGCCAGTTCCTGAAAAGAGAGTTCTTAATTCATTAGATTATCTTGGGTGATAGGAGTGTCTTCTCTTCTAATTAAGTGACTCTTGGTGGGCTTCAGAATGGGGGCTGGTCCCTAGAATAAATCATGATTAAAAGCTTGGATTTTTATTTCATTTTCCTCTCATCCTCTGGGAAGGGAAGTGGGGGGGGGTAGAGTTGAGTTAATAATCAATGATTGTCTATGTTGATGTCTCCATACATACCTTTTTTTGTTGTTTTGTTTTGTTTTTGTTACTGAGAATTGAACCCAAGGGTGTTCTACCTCTGAGCTATGACACCCCTAGCCCTTTTTAATTTTGAAACAGGATCTCACTAAGTTGCTGAGGTTCTCACTAACTTGCTGAGACTGGCCTCCAATCTGTAACCCTCCTGTCTTAGCCTCCCATGAACTGGGGTTGCAGGCAGGCATGCACCACTGTACCAGCTCATACATATCCTTGAACATATCCGAGTTTCCAGATTGCTGGAGGATGGAGTGCCCAAAGAGGGCTCTGTGTCCCCTCCCATATACCTTGCTTCACATCCACAGCCCAGTTGTGCCAGGGTAGTGGAGTAGATTGCTGAAAGGCCAAGAAAAGTGCTGGAGACTGCATGGGAGACATTATGGGGAAAACTTTACAAGACAGCAGTGACTGCTCTAAGAAGAGCAGTTGAACAGATAGCACCTCTGTCCCTCCAGGTGCTTGGTCAAGCTGTGCTGTTTCTCTCTCCAGCCTTTATCCACTGGTGGTCTGCTCCATGAGTGACGAGAGACTCGTATCCTTGCCACAGTATCCCCCCAACACAGGGGGGTTTTGTGTTAGGTTGCAAAAGCAGTGACATCAGCAGCATCAGTTTGCTTACTTTGCTTATATGATTAGCATCTCTCAGAGCAACTGTCCTTGAGTGCATGCAGAAAAGTAGCTTTTCTACAAATAACACTACCTTGTCCTAGTTTCTTGTGTGCATAAGAGAAAGCTTGTGTCTTTTAAGATTATATGTATTCTGGCCCAGGCTTGCTCTCATAGGTTTTTGGAAACAGAAAGAGGGTACTCAGGGACATGGCGTTCACTATCTCCCCTTTCCTTAAGGATGATACAGTTGTCAGTATGTTTCTTCCACTGGGCTGTTCATCTGTGCCCTTTGTAATGTCCTTCACAATTGGCAAGTAAATGTATATCAGGTGTTTAACCTGAGATCTGTCATCTGTTCAGCAAGTTATTACCCCTGAAGAAGACACCCCATTGGTGTCTGCTGGAGAATTGCTTGGTGTGTGGAGAAAAACTTCTATACCTCTGGTGTCAGAAGTGAAGTATTTAGACTGTTTAAGAGTTTAGCAGCAGAAAATTGTTTGTTTCCTGAATTACAACATGCCTTATCTTTTTTTTTTTTTAATTATTCCCTGATGGGACAGAATCACTTAGATTGTTGGACACTGGGCAAACATTTCATAGAATTAGTGACCTATTCTCTAATGAGAGCCAAATGCCTATGATTGTAAACCTCCTGCCTCCCCTTAACATGTAGCTGACTTTGACGTGTTCATAGACCCTAGAGTGTTCTCTCTTTACTACATAAACATCTCCTGGCCAGAAATAAAATAACTTCAGTTAGTTCTCTGTGGAGAATGGATTTAGCTGAAGCATCTTCCTCTACTGAAAGTGGGATGCAAGGGTTTTCTGTTTTAATTGTCCTCTCTCTGAAGCTGTTTGAGAAAGTCTCTGATGAAAAGCCACAGGTATGGATAAGGTTCAGTGTAGAACTGGCTTCCTACTCAAAAGCTCCTCTCTGTGTCTGTCTCTCTCTCTCTTTCTCTGTCTATCTGGCTCTCTCGCTCTCTCTCTCTCTCTCTCTCTCTCTCTCTTCCATTCAGTTAATGATACCAACTGCCGTCAGATGGAGCTCAGGGTCAGAAAAATATACTATTTGCAAAAATAGCTACTGTCATACACAGGGGACATGTGGATCATTCTCATGACATTTTCCCAACAGAGCTGTGTGTCAGTATACTGAGGAGATGTTTCTGTTTCTCCACTGCTGGGGAGGAGCACTCAGAGGACTTGCCTAAGAAGCAGGCTAGGAAGGAAGAAGCACCTGATCTTCACTCTGCAGTCCACCTTTTACTCTGGAAGATAGCAGAACTAGCACATTCTCAAACAACTATTTGAAAGAGAAGAAATAACCAGTTTGGGAGATGCTCTTATTCTTTGATGTTCTTTTTGAAGAGAAGCTTATGTCTTCCTTTTTCCCTGAGAACTTTCAATTTCATTGTTCTCTTCTCAGTCAAACCAGAAAAACTTGGCAGGACATGTGGTTGTCTTGTCTTAATGATGATAATAGTAAGATTCTCTCTTGCAACCACTTGTTTCTGTGTTTAATGCTTCACAGAAGACTGGAAAAACCTGATAGCCATGGCCCAATTGCAATTTGTTTCCAAATTTACAGAGGACTGACCTTCAAGTCAAAATTTGATCACTTCGCATGGTAGTTTGAATACTGACCATAGGGGTTTTAGAGATATGCTTTACCTAAGCATTTCCAAATCAAGCATTCTATTATAAGCATGACATCCATTCACAAGACCTAGTGCTGACAAATTATATAAATACCCTCTGCCTTTTGGATTCCAAGTATTACATTGAATGGAATTTAAGCTCTAGATGGTGATTCAGGTTAGATGCTCTTTAAGATTTGTTCCAGTATTAAGTCTTATGCTTTGTGGTTATTGTATTACTGCCAAAAAGAAAATGTAACCAATTTAATATAATTTAAGGTCAGTTAAAGTAAAAACAAAATGAACTGCTTTCATTTCTGTAAATCTATTCCTCCGGAGAGTTACTTTGTGAAATAAGTATGCTTTATTTCCTTGCAACCCAAGCTGACAAGTCTTAATTTTGCAGATAACCCT
This sequence comes from Graphiurus murinus, assembly GCA_004027655.1. Classification (NCBI taxonomy): domain Eukaryota; kingdom Metazoa; phylum Chordata; class Mammalia; order Rodentia; family Gliridae; genus Graphiurus; species Graphiurus murinus. The sequence continues at coordinate 15,949 of PVLC010002480.1, read as the reverse complement.
TTAAAGTTTACTACCTTGACATTAGATATTTTTTAATTTTAGTGACAAGTAATCTTCGTTAATCTTAGTTTTCATCTTTTTTTAGGCACTGTCCAGGAGGCTGGGGCATTGTTATCCAGTAAGAATGTTCGTGTCAACTGTTTGGATGAGGTAAAATAAAGAACATTATTAAGGTGTTTACTTCCTATGAGAATGGATAATATGTAAAACCTGTCAATAAAAGTTGCTTTTCTAGCATGGTGCTGAGATGTACTAATAATATCTAAGTCAGGTAAACAGACAGGTCACAAAAGACAATTAAGCATCTGAAAGCATATTTAATCTTAGTTATCAAACAAGTGAAAATTAAATCAAAATATATATAGCTTCTTGTCAAGTGTGAGAAACACCTTTTAGATGCTAATAAATTATATGTATTTGTTGTGTCTGAAGAAATTTTATCTGATATCAAACAAGTTCCCCTAGTGCAATATGATATCAAAAATAAAAATATAATCAGAATAATTAAGTACATATCTTGAAATATGTTTTTAACTCTAATTTTTAGGTAAACTGAAACTAGATTGAAGTAGAATTGTATTAGATAGTCTTCAGGAGAAATTTTGTGCATTTTTCACATACTTTCAATCTTTTTGGTATCCTAAGCTTTCAACTCATGACATTTTATAAAAAGAGTAAAATAAGCCAGGCGTGGTGACGCACACTTGTAATCCCAGCATTTGGGAGGCTGAGACCAGAGGATCTGGGTTCGTGGCCAGCCTCAGCTACCTAGTGAGGCACTCTGCAACTTAGTGAGACCCGGTTTCAAAATAAAGAATAAAAAATAGAGCTGGGGTATGGCTCAGAGGTAGAATGCTCCTGAGTTCAATCCCCAGTACTGCAAAAATAAATAAATAAATAAAAATAAAAGGAGTAATATATACTAAAAAAGCCACAGAAATTAGTTAGGAAAAATAAAATTAGAATAAAAATTTAAAAAGCAGTAAAGCATAAGCAACAAAATAAAGAAGAGGTAGATTGGAAGTCAACAAAATTAAATGTTTTTGTGTTTCAAAGCACACCATTAAGAAAGCGAAAATATAACCCATAGAACAGGAGAAAATTTTTACAAATCATATACAATGAGGTCCTTAGAGCAAAACATACATTAAGAACTTGTACAACTCAATAATTAAAAGGCATATAACCTACTTATAAAAATGAGCAAAGGATTCAGATAGACATTGTTCCAAAGAAGATAGATAAATGATCAATACAAACATGAAAAAAATGCCTAACATCATTAATTACCAGGGTAATGCAAATCAAGGCCACAGTGAGAAACTACTTCATGCCTACTTGGGCTAATTATAATTTTAAAAAAGTGCAGAGTAATAAATAGTAGTGAGGATCTGAAGAAATTGGAGTTCTACATTGCTGGTGGGAATGTAAGACAGTGCAGTACTTTGGGAAATAATCTGGCAGTTCCTCAAATGATTAAGACCAGCAATCCTAGGTATATACTCAAGAGCAACATATATGAAAACATATATGCACACAAAAACTTGCATATGCGTGTTTATAACAACATTATATATAATAGCTAAAGGTAGAAGACAAATGTCTGTAAACAAAAATGTGGTATGTTTTTATAGTAGGATATACAGTCAGAAGAAGAAATGAAATACTGATACCTGCTACGACACGAGCGAGTGAACCTTTAAATCTATTGGGATAGAAAGTGAATTAGTGGGCCTGTTAAGTGAGTGGGTGGAGGTGGAGAAATGACTATGAATGAGTATGAGGGCAATGAGAATGTTCTAAAATCAATTGTGGTGATATTTGTGCAACTCTGTAAATATGCTAAAAATCATTTACTTGTACATGTGAAATGAGTGAACTGAATGGTATGTGGATTGTATCAATAAATTTTTTTCCTCCTTTTTAAATACACTTTTATTGGTGCATTGAAATTATACATCATAATAGGGTTTGATGTAATACAAACATATATACACCCAGCAGTTAGAAATCAAAGTCACCAACTTAAAATGAACAAGCAAAAACAATAACAACAACAACAACAGCGTAGTTTGGGAAATACAAGCTCCCCCAAATAATGTTCTTAATCATAAAGAAAGTAAGAAAGGAAAAGAAAATAAAACTGTAATTCTACTGGGGATTATCATAACTTTTTTGTTTAAACAAGTACACTTGAAAATTCATGTGAACTTTATAGAAAAATAAAAATGAACATACTCAGCTGGGCATGGTGGTGCACACTTGTAATCCCAGCATTTGGGAGGCTGAGACCGGAAAATGTGGGTTCTCAGCCAGCCTCAGCTACCTAGTGAGGCACTCCACAATTTAGTGAGACCCTGTTTCAAAAATAAAGAATAAGCCGGGCGTGGTGGCGCACGCTTGTAATCCCAGCATTTGGGAAGCTGAGACCGGAGGATCCGGGTTCGCAGCCAGCCTCAGTTACCTAGTGAGGCACTCCGCAACTTAGTGAGACTCGGTTTCAAAATAAAGAATAAAAAATAGGGCTGGGGGCATAGCTCGGAGGTAGAATGCCCCTGAGTTCAATCCCCAGTACCGCAAAAAAAAAATAATAATAAAAAAATAAAGAATAAAAAATAGGGCTGGGGGTGTAGCTCGAAGGTAGAACGCCCCTGAGTTCAATCCCCAGTACTGAAAAAAAAAGAAAAAAAAAATGAACATACTCATCTCATACAGAAACAGAAAATGTAGAATAGTTAAGAAAGATTTTAGTAAATGTTGTAAAAAGTCTACCACCTTCAAAAGTTGAAACCTGAGTAGTCTTTACCAAACTTTCAGGACTAGTTCATTCTCATTTTGCACAAATTATATCATTAACTGATAAAAAGACAGGAAAATACCCAACTCATTTGATAAGGCTGCTGAAATTTTGATGCAACATAGGAAGAAGCCTCCCAAAAAACCGTGGACTCATTTCACTGTATAATGTTACAGTGTTAGCAAGTTGATTCAGCAATGTATCCAAAGCATTATAAGACATCATAACCAAGTAAGGTTTTTCTAAGATTGTTAGAATGGTTCAGTTTTAGAAAATCTTTCACAATTTTACAGAATAAAAGAGGAACATCTCAACAGATGCTTTAATGTACTCTCTAAAATTTAATAACCATTGATGGTTATTAGGATAAGAGAGTAGGATAGAATGACTCTTCTGTAAATCAATAAGAGGTTTGCAGAAACCTTCCACAAACATGGACATCACATTTAGTGTTAACACTAAGTTAGGAGCTCCAGGCCTGGAGATACACACCTGTAATCCCAGTACTTGAGAATCTAAGACAGGAGGATCTCAGGTTGGAGATCCAGCCTCAGCAATTTATGGAGACCCTCAGCAACTTAACAAGAACCTGTTGCAAAATGAAAAATAAAATGGGCTAGGGGTTTGACTCAGAGTTAGCATTTCCCTGGGTTTACTCACCCAGTACCAAAACCAAACAAGCAAATGTTTGAAGCACCAGGATCGAAACAAGGAGATTCTCAAGTGTTCCAGGAGACACTGTGAATGTCTGCAGACAGACTTGGTGGTTTTGGTGGTCAATGAACACGTGACAGCTAAGAAGCAAACAGCAAGAGGAGAAGGGACTGGCATCCCAATAACCCCTTCAAGAGCATGCCTCCAGTGACCTAACTTCCTTTGCTAGGCCACCTTCTAAAGGTTCCACTCCTGCTCAGTATCACATCAACCTGAGGACAAAGCCTTTGGAAGCTAGTTAAAATCCAAATCTACTAAAATTTAGAATGTAGAAGCATGATATTTATTTATTTTAGCTACCCACAGTGCATAGATGTGTCTGACATATACTCTATAAATATTTGCTAAATGAATATATAATGTATTTGATGATGCCGAATTGCAACATAATAGCCTAGTGCTGATGAATGTTAAAAGAATTGTGAGAGATGGATGTTAATTATTAGCTGGATGTGGTGGTGCATGCCTGTAATCCCAGTACTTGGGAGGCTAAGACAGGAAGATTGCAGGCCCGAAGCTAGCCTCAGCAACTTAGCAAGGCACTCAGCAACTTAGTGAGATCCTGTTTGCAATAGAAAAACAAATAATAAAGAATAGGGCTATGTGTTTAGGTCAAAGTAGAATGCCCCTAGGTTCAATCCCCAGAACCCCCCCCCCAAAATTGTCATTTTTAAGGTCATTATATTTATAGAATTGTAGAAGCTCATTTTTCATATAATTCAGTTAAATAGACTTCTTTCAAGTGTATCTTTGAGAAATGACAAGAAGGTTAGAATTTTCTCTCCATCATTTCATTGGATCTAAGATACCATAGACTTAAAAACTCATCTGGATTTCAGAAATATTAAAAATGGGTAGGGGTAGACACATTGTGGTTATTAACTGAGATGTTACATGTAAAATGAAGTGCTTCCTAGAAAAGATGAATTGCATATAACAGTATGATAACATTATATGAAGCTTCATCACTACTTTTCTAATTTGAGCAGAGATGGGTATTTAATATTTTAATTTTCTTCCTGATACTGTTATTCTGTATTTATAATGGGAACATGGCCATTTTAAGTTTCTTTACCAAATTTATTTTAAGATTAGCAGTTTAGTTTTGAATTATTCACTTTCTTTTCTTGCTATTTACACTGAAATACTATAAAAACACTAGAAAGACTAGAAATTTATAGTGTGGAAGCTTTATATCTCTATGGAACATCAGGAATTATTAATATCACCTTTCTTTTTTCATGACCCATTGGAATGTTTCCATACATGGTAGTACTAAAACCAAGATAAGGCATAGTGATCATTACACTCAAGATTTATAACTTCCTGCTGGGCACTGTGGTATATACCTGTAATCCCAGCTACTCTTTTTTTTTTTTTTTTTTTTTTTTTTTTTTTTTTTTTTTTTTTTTTTTTTTTTTTTTTTTTTTTTTTTGCGGTACTGGGGATTGAACTCAGGGGCATTCTACCTTTGAGCTATACCCCCAGCCCTATTTTTTATTCTTTATTTTGAAACAGGGTCTCACTAAGTTATGGAGTGCCTCACTAAGCAGCTGAGGCTGGCCTCAAACCCAGATCCTCCAGTCTCAGCCTCCCAAATGCTGGGATTACAAGCATACACCACCACGCCTGACTTCCAGCTACTCTTGAGCCTGAGACAGGAGGATTGCAAGACTGAGTTCAGCCTGGGCAATTTGGTGGGACCTTGTCTCAAAATAAAAAAAATGGAAAGGGCTAGGAAAGTCGCTCAGTAGCTGAGTGCCCCTGGGTTCAATCTGCAGTTCTATAAAATAAATAAATATTTTTGTAACATCCTTTGCACTATTCTAAATTTGTATAATGCAAAACTGAACTAAGATAAGAAAGTATGTGTGATAGCCAAGTCTTTGAAAACCTAGTCTAAAGTTGTGACTTACCACAAGTTTGCTTTCTAATAATACCTAGAGCACCCAGCACTGAAATTGATAGGGGAAAATATGCACTGCATTACAGACAAGACAAACAGCAGATTCAGAGACTGCATAGCGACTGAGATAACTCATTACCTTTTCGGAAAGAAGATCTTTGATTGGTTGGCTCTAAAATAAAATTCCTGCTAAGGTGACAGCTGATAAACAAGAAACGAGAGAAAATTTAAAATGAGAGGAAAAGGAGTCATGGGAAACAGAGGGAGGCAAGCAGGTAAAGGGGCAGAAGTAATTAACACAGAGACAAGAAAATGGGCAAGATTTGCAATGTAAGATTCAAAGCTTTTCACATCTCCTTTGTTCTTAAACAGATTGTTATATTATATTCAGAGATTTTTAACTTTCTGATTTTTTTTCCTGGTACCTTATAGTTGTACATGGTAGTGAGATTCATAGTGATGCATTCATATATGCACATAACCCTTTTTTAAGTGACAGGACAGTTCTGTAGTTTCATAAGGATTCACTCTCCGAGCTGGATAACTTGTAGGTGCAGGATGGGATTGCAGGATTATTGGCTGCCCACCTGTTCTGGATGAACAGAAATTGCTGAATTCCCTAACTGAATCTGGACCTCAAAGACTTGTAAAAGAAGTAGCTAATTGTTTCTTTGTGGTGACTCTGATAGTACTGTGTCCTCCCCTCCCTCTATACACTGTCCTCTTACGTTGCACCCTTTGCTCTTAACTCCTGTTTGCCTCATTCAAGGGCTAGTGGCCACGCAGGACATTTCCTTTCCCTAAAACACTCCATTGGCTGCCTGTGTATAATGAGATTCCGAGTACCTCCACCAGTGCACCCCCTCCAAACAAATATTTCATTCCTGTAAAAGCACCCTATTAAGGGAGTCTTGTTATGATCGCCTTATTTTTCCACTCTTCCTCTCAAGAAACATTGATTACTTTCACTGAGTTACCCCTTGAAAAACACCTGAGAAATCCTGTCCTCCCTATCATTCTCATGTCAGTAACTCTCTTAAGAATAGTGTGTCACTGTGTTAACAAGATGAGGGTTTGTTCAAGATTAACAGTCTGGAATCATCAATAACAATTCAAACTATATTAATATCCTCAGATTTTTAAAAGTAAGGAATTAGATGTTTTATGAAGGTTTTCATCTTAAACAACTTTAGCATTCCAGCACTTAGAGAGTTTAGCCTGGATTACTAAGAAAATTCACTTAGATTAAAGGAAACAGTTTATTCATTTATCCTGGTAGGTGCCCAGTACATATGAGGTTGGCTGTCTCATTGGATATGCTTAGAACATATGGAGGCCAAACAATGTAGCCTAATGCAAATATTATCAACCATTTCTCCATTTTATACAATTATATATATATGATCAAATAATAATGTGATCAAAACATTTATGTGATTTGGGGGGATTCTTGTTTTTAAAATGTTACCACTATAATAAATATTTCCTGTACCTTTTTCTCATTAGCAATAATTCATGGAAGCTCTTTTCAATTCAGTAGGTATATGTGAATTAATATATTTAATAACTTTATAATATCCCCTATTTAAGCTATATTTTATTCAGCTTTCCCATTGATAGGCATTCTGTGTATTTCAAGGATTTTTGCAGTTATAAATTACATGTTTGTGCCTATCTGTTAATTCGTTTCTGCAGGAGCTAAGTATGTATGGTAGGGATCAGAACCTTTGTTGGAAAATCTGGTTTCTGATTCTTGCCCCACCCAGTTACTTGTCATGTGAGGTTGAACACTTCTCTCTAAATCTGTATGGCAATCCGTAAAAAACAAAACCAAAAAACTAATCAAACCATTTCTTTTTTTTAGGGGTGGGGGCCAGTTTATGAGAGATCCAAGTGGAAAAATGAATATAAAAGTAACTCACAGGTTATAAAAACAATTTTATCAATTGATGTGCGTGGGTAAGGAAAAGGTAAATATGTAACTAATACTTTTTTTTTTCTATTAAAGAATGGAATGACTCCTCTAATGCATGCGGCCTATAAAGGAAAACTGGATATGTGCAAATTACTTTTGCGCCATGGAGCTGACGTCAATTGTCATCAACATGAGCATGGATACACAGCCCTCATGTTTGCTGCACTTTCTGGTGAACTCTTAGCATTTACTCTGTTAATATAAGTTACCCATACAAATTTAAGTACAGATATGTTTAAAGTTAAATGCATTTTTATTTTAGTAGTATTATGATTGAGTTTTATGGAAAGGAATGATGGGAACTGATTTGTTAAAAGCTATAATGTATGAATTCTGCTATATAGTTAATTTGCCCATCTATTTCTTGAGAGACTAAAATCAATTGGTTCTTTATGTTGATAATATATTTTAGTAGAATAAGGGACATGGGCCTATTGAGTTAGTTCCTTTGATGTTCTGTGACTTTATATTTTGAAGTGAACACTTCTTTGTTCTCTTGATCAAACAGCTGCTATGATAGAGCTGTCTGTTTGCCTTACTGGAATTTATGTACTTAATATAATCATCCATACTTAGTTATTCATGTTGTTTATTATTTGTTGAATAAATACAATTGAGAAATAACATCCAAAATTAAGTTGTCTGTGATTGTCACAGATTTTTTTTTAGGGGGGGCACTGGGGAATTGAACCCAGAGACATTCTACCTCCAAGCTACACCCCCAGCCCAATTTCATATCTTATTTGGGAACAGGATCTCACTAGCTTGCTGACACACTCGCTAAATTGCCAAGGCTGGTTTTGTGTCACAGTTCTTTAAGAAAATCCAGATGTAATATAATGAACTAATTTATTTATTTGTTTGTTTGTTTGTTGGTTGGTTGGTAATAGAGATTGAACCAAGGGGCATTCTACCTCTGAGCTACACCCCTATCCCATTTTACATTTATTTATTTATTTATTTATTTATTTATTTATTTATTTATTTATTTATTTATTTATTTTTTGTGGCACTAGGGATTGAACCCAGGGATATTCTACCTCTGAGCTATATCTCCAGCCCTATTTTATTTTTATTTGGAAACAGGGTCTCACTGGGTTGCTGAGAGTCTCACTACTTGCTGAGGCTATTCTTGAACCTGCAATCCTTCTATCTCAGCCTCCCAAGTACTGGGATTACATATGTACCACCACACCTGGCTACACACTCATTTTTTAAAAGCAGTCATCTGTATTTTTATAATCTTGGAACACTATGGCATTTCTAAGCATTATATAAAATATAGAATCCAAAAAGGACAGCATTGACTAATTTGATTGATAAAATTTAAATATTGTCATACATGGACTATAACATAAATAGAATTAAAAATTAAAAATGAAGAAAAATATTTATTGCATATTTTAAAAGGTCATATTGCTATATATGAAGGACTCTTGTAAATTAATTCAAAATGTTAAATACTGCAATAGAAAATTGGACAGAAAACAAAAGTAATACAACTGGCTAATAAACATATAAAACATTTTCAGCAATAAAGAAATTCAAATCAGAACAATAAATTATCATTTTATACTCACATTGGCAAGGGTAAGAGAGTGATAATGCCTAAGAACTTTTTGTACTGTTTTGGGGAGTATATTTTAGTCTGGCCTTGCTAGAAGGCAGCCTGGCAAAATGCATTTAAAATATGTATAACCTTCAATCCATCTATATTTTCCAGGAACTGTTCCTAAGGAAATCATGATTCAAAGTTGCAAAAATGAATAGAAAATTATGTTCACTAACTGTACTTTATAATACCAAAATATCTGTAATGATTCCCTCATGGAAAGAATATAAATTGAGTAGTTATCGATGTTTAGACAGAAAAGCTTCTGCAAAAATAGATCCCCAGTGGTTAATAGTTATTCCAGAGCCTGTAGGTGTGAAAAGTGGAGTGAGTTAGTGAATATTGAAGGAGGATTTCTGTTTTTTTTTTCTTTTGTTTTGTATGTTTTGAGTTTATACTTAGCATTATCATTAGGAAAATGTATTTCACTTTAAAAAATGTGATAATTCCATGCTATTTTTTGTATTGCCTGAGTTAATTTCCAGAAAATATGGTCAGTTTTAAGTAGATTCTATAGCATTTTTCTTTTTTGTCATAATTGTGATTCATATTTTGGAAAAAATGAAAATGTTCACATATTGGAAAGCTAAAAGTAAGTGGAGGGGGGAGGTGCAGGTATATTTGAAGGAGGTGTTTCAATCATGTATTTCTAGCCGGGTGTGGTGGCGCATGCTTGTAATCCCAGTACTTGGGAGGCTGAGACAGGAGGATCCGGGTTTGAGGCCAGCCTCAGCTACTTAGTGAGGCCCTCCACAACTTAGTGAGACCCTGTTTCAAAATAAAGAATAAAAAATAGGACTGGGGGTGGAGCTCCGAGACAGAATGCCCCTGGGTTCAATCTCCAGTATCGCCAAAAAAAATGTGTTTCTCAATGTTAACAAATATATTTCCTTTGACTTCAGGTAATAAAGACATCACATGGGTGATGCTGGAAGCTGGTGCAGAGACAGATGTTGTCAACTCTGTGGGAAGAACAGCAGCGCAGATGGCAGCTTTTGTGGGTGAGTTTTTATAGAAAACTATAAAAACATGACAATGTTTAAATTTTTTATAGTTTTCCATCAGGTTATTCTCAAAATTTCCTTTCTGGAAAAAAATATCAGCTGGGCTTGCTGGTGCACACCTTTAATTCAAGTACTTGGGAGGCTGAAACAGGAGGATAACAAGTTCGTAGCCAGCCTCAACAACTTAGGCCCCCCTCAACTTAGACCTTATTTAAAAAAAAAAAAATAGAAAATAAGGCTGGGGTTGTAACTTAGAGGTAGAATGCCTCTGGGTTCAATTCCCAGTACCACACACACCACACACACACACATTTATATATATATAAATATATATATATATAAATCACTTTGCTTCTCAGAGTAAAAATTCTTAAAAATTTTTAAAAATCAATATGTTTACAGTCCTGTCTATCTAATGTAATGAAATGTCTAATGACACTTTTGGGAAAATGAGCAGCATATTGAATTAACATTTTGTGAGATACAAATGGCCCTCTATCGTAGGGCTGTTTGAATTAAAGTGCTTTGAATAAATATATTTTATTTCTCTAATGGAAATAGCTCAACCTAATGTTTAAGAAGATGTACTGTGAAATCACCAATCCTAAATTGAAATCCTGACTCTACCATTTAATAACAAGGTCCTTAATGATTCTGATTTTGTTTCCTCATTATAAATTTTTTGTTTTTCATGATATGAGGAATTGAACCCAGGACCATTCTACCATTTTAAAAATTTTATCAGAATGTCACTAAGTTACCCAGGCTGGCCTTAAACTCATGGGCCTCCTGCCTCAGCCTCCTGAGTAGCTGGATTACAGGTGTGTACCACTTTCCCTGGCAGTTACAGGGTCACTTTAAGGATTAAAAAAAGATGATAAATTTAAAAGACTTTATGTATAGCACTAAACAAATAGCATCCATTACTGTTGATATTAATAATTATAACCATAAAGTAATTCTTTCTTAGGAAGAAGTATTGGATAAGAATATTCAGCTCATTATCATCTTCATTAGCCACAAATAATTATTTTGTGCCCACAGTGATTCTTAGCATGTGACTCCTACTACTCAATATAATGTAGAAGTTTAGGAGAGACTGAGAATGAATGCTTGATCATTGGTATTTTGGGCCTTATTGAACTGGCAGTTAAGAGAGTACACTGATGGAAAGGCAGAGATAGAAACCTTTGGTTTATTGGATACACAGTAATTGCCTTTTGACCTATAATTCATTAAACAAATTCTTAATGTTTATAACCCATATGCTGAGCATTACTGGTTATAGTGATGAACAAGGCAAAGGCAGTTCATGCTCTCATGACAGGTAAAAGCAAAGAGCAATGAAAAACAGTGTGAAACTGCACTGCAAGGGAGAAGGGAAGAGTTCCATAGAAGTACATAGACGCTCGAGATCTTCTATCCCGTTCCTCCAGTCTTCCATAGGAATTATGTTCAAGCTGAGATACAGGGGGAATTAGCCAGGCATGGGTAACAGGAGCTATATATCATGTTACATTTTATTATTTAATTTTCTTGAAACAAATAGTAGCTTCCTTTAAGCAGACTCTCGCTCAATCACGCTTGACAGTTTTGTAAGAACAAATATTTTCATTTTATTTTAATTTAATTTTAGGAGGATTTGAGAAAGGTGTGGTCTTGCTGTACAAGCTTCAGAGAAACTATTTTATCTCCCAACTGGGGATGCCACAGTTGCCCTGAACTCACTTCTGAGCAAATTTTCAGGGTGTCAATGCAGTGGGAAAAGGATACTAAACTGGGAATCAGGAGAGTTGTATTTTAGTGCATGTCTATTGCTAATTAGGATCATGGAACAATCCCATCACTTCCATGGGCCTCAGGTTTCTGATCTGTATACAATGAAACAAAAGAATTAGGTCATCTCCAAAGTTATATTTGATTCTGCAAGTTTTCATTATGACCATAATGAAACATGGTGAAGCAAATAGAGCTCAGAGACCTTGGTTAACTTCCCCAAGGTCACAGGACAAGAAATGAAGGAACCTGTTCTTTCCACCATTAAAACAATACTCTTGTCTTTCTCTTTTTTTACACTACAATATTAACAAAAATCTAAAGTATAGATTGTCCATAATCCCATTCTAAAACAACATTTTAATCTGTTTAGACTAATTTCACAGACATAAAATTACATTGTACACTTTCAGTTAAAATTATATTTTCCAAGTAATTAGCCTTTAAAATGTCATTCTCCTCTTTTTATTTCCTTCAAGCGGATCGGTATATACACATGAGTACACGTATGAAATATTCTTGTCATTTTTTAAATGTAATTAGTCACACAGTAGATATTCCTTGCAACTTATTTTCTTCACTTAACCAGTACATCATCGAAGTCTCTCTCACCCCAGTACGTATAAATAAATTCAGATATTTCAATAGCTATGTAATATTTCCTTATATAGATGTCTTACAGTTCATTTAGCTTTACCTTAATGACAGATTTTAGTTTTTTTAAACCACTTCACCAAAAATAATGTAATAATCATCTTTGCTCTTATTTTTACATGTTATCACTCTAATATATGTAAGATTTATTTTCAGCAATAAAATTGCTGAGACAAAGGATATATAATTTTAATTTGTGTGTGTGTGTGTGTGTGTGTGTGTGTGTGTGTGTGTCTGTGTGTGTGTCTGTGTGGTACTGCCATTCCTAAGGAACTGTATTTGCCTATTTAGCAATCCCCACAAGATCAAATCATTATAACTTGTTTCTCTATTTTTGCCTTGTCAGGTCACAGACCTTTCTACCTCCCCCACTACTTCCTCAAAGTCTGTGCCTCTCATTCTTCCAACTGTGAACTTTGCTGATAGAATTTAGTATTTTTAGTACCAACTGTTATTAGAATGTCATTGACAGGATGTTGCTTTTCTTTCAATTATGCTGTCAAGAGTATGCTTCTGCCGTCATTCTGTCTTCACTCATTCAGGTTAACTGTCTGCGTGACTCTCCACTCTCTCCTTTCCTTTCTCCTCGTTCAACTTGATACCTCTGTCCTCTTTTAGGTTTGGTTAGAGGACTTTCTCTAAGGAGTTATAGCAGTTGCATATCCTTTGAAACTCATCATAACAGATCTTTCTCTCTGAAATGTGAGTCATATTGTGGCTAGATTCATGAGTCACATGTCAAAGTTATTGTACAGTTCCTGAAATTCTAATTTTGCAAGTAATAATTCAATTAATCTTCCTCTGTAAATTTTTTATTTCCTACTCTGGAAGAGTACTTGATTTTCAGTTCAACCTTGAAATTCAACAGTTTTACCAGAATATGTCAGTGAACCTTTGCAATCTGAAAGACTCAAATCTAGTTATTGTATTGCTAGCACACAATGATGTACTCCCTCCCCCCCTATAGTATTTAATATAAAACTTCAGTTACAAAAATTTAACCATTATCAAGCTGAGCATGGTGGCACATGCTTGTAATCCTAGTACTTGGGAGGCTGAAACAGGAGGATTGCAGGTTCCCAACCAGCCTCAGGCCTTCCGCAACTTAGTGAGACCCTGTTTCAAAATAAAGAATTAAAAAAAAAAATAGGGCTGGGGATGTAGCTTGGAGGTAGAATGCCTGTGTTCAATCCCCAGTACTGGAAAAAAAATTAACCATTATCAAGTAAAAATTATATTTATAAATAATGTGTCACTCTAAATTATTAGTTAAAATATTTTTTTTTTAAAGATGTATAATATTAAGAAACTCTAATCTTTTTTTCTGTGTGTGTGTGTGGTGCTGGATATCAAACCCAGGGGCATTCTACCTCAGAGATACATCACCAGCCCTATTTTTTATTCTTTATTTTGAAACAGGGTCTCAGAAACTCTAGTCTTATAACAATGTCATTGTTATGTATCAGATAATTTTTATGTACAGATATGTCTAAATGTTTTTTAACTGTACTAGTTAGGGGACTGATGAGGAGAAATAATTATAAGCTAATTTTCCTCTGGCCCCTTTATATTCATATCTTCCTATATCTGATTTGATATTTTTGATGACATGTTTTGAAACAACTTTTTTTTTAAAAAAAAATAGGAACATAACTCCTTCATTTAATCTAGGTGTTGGTTGTGTTAAGGAAGCATGTACATCTTCTCTAGTTTCTTTACATAAGGTTGTAAATTAGCACATATAAGTATCTTTCTTGATTTTAAGGCTGTCATGCTCCTAACTCACTTGCATTAGGAGATTTACTTGGCTGAATGTTATTTTTCTCTCCTCTTGAAGATTTTGGAGGTAGATACAGTCATTTCCTAAACAGAGCAACTTGGCTCATATCAGATTCTTGGTACAAACTTAGAGTGTTTGATTTCTCCCCAAGATGTAGATAATGAAACTTTCTGATGAAAAGAAAACTTGTGGTTTGATAATTAATGGTAGAATGGAATACCAAAAATTATATTGTGATCAGTACACTTCTCTTTTCAAATGAGATCCATTTCTTCCATCATTTGTTTAATTCTCTGTCAATTTCTTTTTTTTTTCCTCTTTGATATTTCTATTATTGTTTTTTACTATTAGATTTCCTGGATCTCTTCAGCTCTTCTATCTCTTCCATAGTGATTTCTATCTTCAATTGTTCTGTGTTTTGAGATATTTCCTCCACTTGATCTATTTTACTAATTTAGTTCTCAGTAGTAACAGAATTACCTCTTTCAATTTGTTTAATGATTTTTATATTGGAATCTTTCTGCCAGGGTCCAGCTGGTCCACAGTGTAGTCTCCCTGTGGCTCATCTGCTGTAGGGAGGATCAAGCTGACACTCCCAGGGCTGTGCTCTGAGACGGCAGGAGCCAGGCAGGTCTTCTGTGGCAGACCACTCAAGAGCAGCAGCCAGGGCAACTGGGCGCTCTCCCAGGACTCACCTTGCTAGTCCCTCCTCAGACAGAGAGGAGGAAGAAGTCTTTCCTCTGGAGGGAGCCTGCACCCTCGAGTGTGCCCTGCAGCTTCTGCCTATTTTCTCAGAGTGGAACACATCTTCAGGTCACCAACTTCCAGAAGGGTTTGCTTTGGCAGAACTAGTGTAATGCTAGAGATAGCACAGAGAAGTGGCTTAGAGATTTCTGAAAAGCCATAATGTGGATTCCAAGCTAATGGGAACAAAAAACACACACACAAAAGAAGCTTTTTCTGTAAGTCATTTCACAGAGAAGCCAAGCTTTTCTCAAAATCAGAGAGGAGAGGGAATTAGTTTAGTAAGATTAATAATTAATATAATACTAAAGAAACTTTTTGTTGTTGTTCTTTAGTTGTTTATTACATATGGCATATGGTACCAAAAACAAAAATGCAAACTTTTTAAGTACAAAAACTTAACATTTGTTTTCCCTTTAATGCCAATTACAGTATTGGGAACAGAGCTGGCCTTTGATCAGAACTTGCTGAAGTAAGATGTTAAATTGACATATTTTTCTGAAATATTTTATATAGAGTATGTTTAAATTATGTGCATATATAACCTATTGTGACTAGGGAAGCACAGCTATCATTTGTATAGGGTGGAAGAAGAGTTTTAAATTATAATTGATTTCTATAAAATGCTTTAGGTTCAATTATAACTTAAACACTGTTTTTTTAATCCACATGATCTTCATATATATTGTGGTGTGTGTGTGTGTGTGTGTGTGTGTATGTGTGTGTGTGTATCTGGGGATCGAAACCAGGGGCATTCTACCTGTGTGTTATACCCCCAAGCACTTTTGTTTTGAAATAGGGTCTTGATGGGTAGCTGAGAGTTTTGCTACTTGCTGATGCTGTCCTCTAACCTGTGATCCTCCTTGTCTCAGCGTCCTAAGTACTGGGATTATAGGCATGTGCCACCATGCCTGGCTGGATTCTGTGTCTTTACTTTAGGATGTTGTTTTCTCCTCTTCTTCCTCCTCCTCCTCCTCCTCCTCCTCC
>PVLC010002479.1:76950-114210 GCA_004027655.1 Graphiurus murinus | reverse complement strand
AATGAGATTAAGTTCAATATCTCAAGTTGGAAGAGATTGTATGAGAGAGAGGAAGAGAAGGGGAGAGGGAGAGGGATAGGGAGAGGGAGAGGGAGAGGGAGAGGGAGAGAAGGAGAAGGAGAAGGAGAAGGAGAAGGAGAAGGAGAAGGAGAAGGAGAAGGAGAAGAAGAAGAAGAAGAAGAAGAAGAAGAAGAAGAAGAAGAAGAAGAAGAAGAAGAAGAAGAAGAAGAAGAAGAAAGGGGAGAAAGAAGAGAAGAGAAGAGAAAAGGAAAGAAGAGAAGAGGAGGAGGGAAAAAGCTTGCTTTAGTATATGGACCTGCTTTCATGGGTATTAATGCACTCCTGCTAGATCTAATTACTTCCAGAAGAATAGCATCAATCCCAAAAGTAACTCAATCACCTTCTACTAGGAGACCCACATCTTAAAGCTCCCACCGCCTTCTAATACCATTCCATTATGCATCCAGCTTCCAGCACATGAACCTATGGGAGACATAGTCCAATCCTGTCTAACCCATATCACTTAAAGAACTGGAAAAAGGAAGGAAAAAGAGATTCCTTCCCGGAATCTCCAAATAGAATGCAATTCCATAGATGCATTTTTTATTTCTGATCTCCTGGACTATAAGAAAATAGATATGTGCTCTTTTGAGTTCAATTTGTGGTCATTTGTTATAGCAGTAGAAAGAAACTAATACAGTTTATAAAAGAATGTTATAATTCGTTTTAAAAAGGGTTAGGAACTAAAGGATCTTACAGACTTCCATAATCTGAGAGACCAAATGTGAAATGTGACTATTTTTCTTTGATATAGGAAATTGTTCAGAACTTTTTCTGTGTGTACAGTTAATAATCTGTCTTCTTTTTTAGAGCAAAAGCATTATATATATAATGCTTATATATATATATGATATATATATACATATATATATACTAATTACTAATTAGTGATCATATATATATATACATATGATCGCTAAGCAGTGATCATATATATATATATATGATCGCTAAGCACAATCCATACCAGACACACTTGGTATCTCTTCACAAAGAGTTTATGGCTCTCTGTTAAGAACTGGTTTTAAAATAGTCTAGAGTGGGGATGTAGTTCAGTGGTAAAGTGCTAGCTTTGCAAGCTCAACACCCTAGGTTTGATCCCCAGTAAAATAATCCTGATCTATGTATATTAAAGAAAACAGTCTGTCTTACGGATTTTAAACATAAACAAAAGTCAAGGTTGGTGCCACAATCTCTGTACTATTTTAGCTGTTGACTTAAACATGGGAAGAGTAGGCTGCACTATTCTCTAGTCCTGGCTCCACAAACTAGGTCATTGAGTTAACTAAGCCACCTACTCAACCATATGTAACTTGCTCTTTCTATCTTGTTAATAAAATGGAATTGCAAAAGGTTCAACATTTGACACTTCTCATTCATGTAAGAAGATCCTCCCTGCCTCACTCCTGACGTGTGTGTGTGTCTTTGTGCAGCTGTTTCTCATCTGGAACACACATAAACCTCCTTGACACTTCTCTAATTAGTAACTATTTCTAACTTTTGCTATCTCTCACAGCTCTCTCTCCTTGCCATCCTCTGCATAAACAAAGCAAAACAAAACCTTATTATGATGTATAATTATACTACACCAATAAAATATAAAATTGAATAAATGAAATAAAATTAATATACTCCTACACAGAATAGTATTGAGGTGTCTTAAAAGACTAGAATTGGAACCACTATATGACCTAACTGTACTACTCCTCAGTATCTTTCCAAAAGAATTAAATTCAGAATATTGTAGTAATACATGCACACCCTTACTTTAACAGCATAATTCACAATAGTCAAATCTTCGAACAAACCTAGGTGTCCATCAGCAGCTAAATGGATAAAGAACATGTTGTATATATACACAATAGGTTTTACTTAGCCATAAAGATAAAAATTATGGCATTTTTAGGAGAATGGATAGAATTGGAGAAAATATACCAAGTGAGGTAAGTCAGAATCAGGAAGTCAAGGGTAATTTGTTTACTCTCATATATGGAAGCTAGAGAGAAAAAAAGGAAAGAAAAGAGACCTCATGAAAATAGGACTGAGACCAGTAAAAAAGAGGAAGGAGAAGGAGGAAGGAAGGAGGAGAGGGAAAGGGGAGGAACATTGTGGAAGAAAACAGACCATATTATAACATGCACATACATGAATTTTACTATTACATATAATTAAAATGCACCAATAAAATTAAAAATAAATGCATACATGCATAAAACAACATCAACAACATAAACATCCCAAGAGTATCAGGGATTTAGTAAAGTCAAGGTTAACACTACACTTCTAGCTTCACTTTGATAACTTGATTGCTTAAAATTATTTGAAAGGATTAAAATTTCACAGATTCTTTAACATTGAATTCTGAATCACCCTGAGGGTGTTATTAATAGAAGTCTGTCCCATCCCCTGGACAGTAATCAACCTGTTTTATGCATACTATTTTGTGTGCTCCTAGACCTGACAATCTCTAGACTGGCTTATTTTATGAACTGCATGATTACACATTGGGTAGAAAGTTTTCTTTATAAATTCTGGTAAACTAACTTACCTGACATAGTATGAATTTACTTTGGCAGAAAACCAAAGTACAAATTTAATGTCTTCATTTTTATTAATTATACAAAATATGTTATTAAAGGAATAATAGGCTAAATATATATCTGTATACTAGCTAGTCTTCTCTTGAGCTAACATGGTGCTTCCAAAAATAAATAATTATATACAGTAAACTAAGTTTGTGGAAAAACATAAGAAAAACAGCTTTATAAAGCATTTGATGCTAAAAGAATCTAACATCTGTTTATTTTGTTTCTGAGTTACCAAAGTGCTCTCGAGGTTAATGTTTTTTGTTTTGATGTTAAGCAAAGAGAGTAAATAAATGTATGTTTTTATTGTGACAATGGCAGTTAATTAACAAAATGCAAACAATTAAAATTGGAATTAGTCATAGTCTGTGGTTGATAAATTGTTCATAAATAGTTCTGTTTTTGTTTCTGTCTCTCTATGTATACACACACACACATGCAGTGAGCCTTCAACTCCAAAGGAGAGCTGAAATGGTCCCCATAGACTTTATCTACCTGTTTGTTTGTTTTCCTGTCATTCCATTCTTCTATATTTTCCAAGTGAAGTGTCATTTTTTACTGTGTCCATAGCTCTCTTGTTTTTATTTAATAAAGTTTTTTTTAACATAAAAATGTATACAAATGCATTGTTTCTTTTTAGGTGTGTTTAACTTCATTTTTAAAAAAAAGGTAACATAAGTAATATAAGTAATCTTTCAGTCCATAATACTGTCAATTTATCTTGGAACAATTCATCTATATCATGGCATGTAGTTACAGATTATTACTTTTATTTCTGTATATTTTATTGTTCTAAAACAGGCTTTTTCAAGCTTGGTAGAACAGTTGACGTTTTGAACTGAATGAGTCTTCCTTGTATGAGGCTCTCCTTTGTTTAGAAGCATTCCTTGATCTAATTACACGATGCCAGTAACATCTCTCCACATAATTCCACCAACAATATCTCCAGACTTCCAAATGCACAAAAAACCCCAGAAGTTGAAACTACTATTTTAAAATGATTTATCTGTTGCATTACTAATGTACCTGTGTGTTATTTCTGTATTTTGTGTCTTATAACTTCTGGAAGATTCTTCTTATAATTTTCTGGAACAATTATCCTAGTGTGTACCTTGCAAAAGTTTCTCTCTAGTGTGGAGTAGAACATGTGATCAGAAATCTTTTTTTTTTTTTTTTTTTTTTCTGTACCGGGGATTGAACTCAGGGGCATTCTACCTCCAAGCTATATGTCCAGCCCTAATTTTTTTTTTTTAATTCTTTATTTTGAAACAGGGTATCACTAAGTTGCGGAGTGCCTCACTAGGTAGCTGAGACTGACCGCGAACCCGGGTCCTCCGGTCTCAGCCTCCCAAATGCTGGGATTACAAGCGTGCACCACCATGTTCAGCTCAGAAATCTTTATACAATAATTTCAAATATTTTCCAGTAATTTGGTACTGAATTGCACTTCTACCTGCTTTATGAAGACAGTTTTATAGATTCTCAATTTCTCCAATCCATAGATTGAAGACTTAATATTAACCAATAAAAAAACTATCTTATTGTGGTTAACATTTACATTTACCTCATTACTACTAAGATTAAATATTTCTTCATAATGCAAAATGGAACATCTCCTTGTAGACCTATTGGCCATTTGTGCTTCCTCAACTGTGAAAGAACAATTTTGCCATTTTTTTCTCCTTCTATGGCACTTCAATTTTCCTTGATAATTAAGGATATATATCCTTGCTATTAACATTTTTGTTAGTTCTATAGGCTACAATTCTTTTCTCTCAGTTTATAACCTACATTTTTATTTACTCTTGCCTTTTCATGGACATAAGTTTTACACTTTAATACAGACAAGTTTGTTTTTTTTCTTTTATATTTAATACTTTTGTGTTAATAATGTACACTACCTGAAAGTTAAAAAGATGTATTTACCTATGTGTTCTTTAGTATTTAAAAGTTGTACATTTGACATTCAGGTATTAAATTAATTTTTTTGTTGTTCTGCTGTACTTTTAGACAGGCTTCTGTTTGTTCTTCATTGATCTAACATCATTCTTTGCTCATAAATCAATGTTCCATATATGTCTTCAGTTTGTTTCTGGTCTCTTAATTCTATTCTGTTCATGAATTTGTCTCTCTGTGTTCTGGCAATTGCTTAATAATAAATCTTGCTAGAAATAGGGCAAATATCCCACCTCAGTCTTTAAATATACTTCCCAGTGGAAGTATCTAGGTTATAATTGGCCCATAGGTGTTCTGTGGAAATTTTAAATTCACCTTGAAAATTTTAATGAATTTGTGTTTTTAATGAAAATTACATTGAAAATTAAATTCCAGTTGAAGAAACCTAATATACCTATTAAAATAATTTTATTAAATTAATTCCATTAACTATTCCCATACACACCCATTCCATATATCTGCATCTACTTAGTCTTCTTTAATTTCTCTCTAGAAAGATTAACAACTTATCCCTCCTAGGTCTTGTATATTTTGTTTATGTTTACATCTAAGTATTTTGTTGATATAATGAAAAGCACTTTAATTTAATTATATTTTCTCAATATTTGTTGCCTTTTTTTTTTTTTTTTTGCGGTACTGGGCATTGAACTCAGGGGCATTCTACCTCCAAGCTATACCCCCAGCCCTATTTTTTGTTCTTTATTTTGAAAAAGGGTCTCACTAAGTTGCGGAGTGCCTCACTAGGTAGCTGAGGCTGGCCGCGAACCCAGATCCTCTGGTCTCAGCCTCCTGAATGCTGGGATTACAAGCGTGCGCCACCACGCCCGGCCATTTGTTGCCATTTTATAGAATTAAAATTATTTTGAATATTGACCTCAGATCCAGTCACTTATTTATAATAATTTGGGAGATTTTCTTTTGATTTCTAACAGTGTTATTATTGTAAAGTTATATTTATTTCTTCTTCTCTGTTCTTGGCTAAATAATCCTCCTACAAAAGATACCCACATCCTAATCCCTGAACCTGTGAATAGTCTCTGATATGGACAAAGAGGATTTTGCAGGTGTGACTAGGGTCTTGAGATGTGGATGTTACCCTGGAATATCCAGGCGGGTCGCAAATGCAATCACAGATATCTCTGCAAGAGGAAAGCACAGGGAGATTTGACACAGATAAAAGAGGGAAAAGCAAAGGCTGAAATAATTTGTAACTTTAAGACTCCATGTACTGAATGCCAAGGAATGCTGGCAAAGCGCAAGGAGAGACAAAGGGTGAATTCTCTAGAGTCCTGGAAGGAAGTGCTGCTCATTTTCATCTTGCTTTGAAATAAATTTCTGACTATTGGCCCCGAGAACTATAAGAGAACAAGCACATGTTATTTTAAACCACTAAGTTTGTGGTAATTTTAACAACAGTCAAAGGAAATTAGTTCTTCACTTTTTATGTCACTTGCTTTTTCTTTTTCTTTTTCTTTTACTTGACTTTCAAAGAAACCCAGAAGAATGATGAATGGAAGTATAAAATAGAACTATCCTGATTTTGGAGAAACATTCTATTTTTTATTTAAGTTATATACATGTGTAATTTATTAAATGAAAGGAATTTTATATATTCCTGATATTCTGGAATTCATATTTATCAATATTATATCTATTTAATGTAATGAGTGAAGCCAACACACTTATTATACTAAATCTTATCTATATTTCCAGAATATATCCAACTTGACCATTGAGTATGATCTTTGGAATATATTATTGAATCTTTGTTAATACTTATTTAAGATATTTGCATCCATTTTCAAATGTGTAGGAATTTGTGACTTTTTTCTTTTTATTTCTGAAATTTTCTGGTTTTGCTGTTAATATTTGACTCAGAATAAAATAAGTAGTAAAGACTCTATTTTTTTCTGATCTGGAAAAGTTTGTATGAAACTAGGCTAAGCTTGTGAATATGGCTGGAACTCACTCAAAAAACCTCTAGACTGTCAGTTTTCTTGTGGGGAGAGTTTAAATGGACAGAATCAGCCCCCTAAATATATGACTATTGACAGATACTTTTTCTTTTTCAGTCAATTTAGTAACATTTTTCTAAGATTTTTATAAATCTTATTATTTCATATATGTCTGGGAATTTTTTTATTAAATTGTATATAAAGTTATCTATTATATCTTAACCTTTGCCATCTGTAATCATGCCCCTCTTGAGTTTTTCATTAGGAATACAAATACATATATGTTATTATATCTTCACTTTCTAATAAATATTTATCTAAATATAAACTTTAAGTGTCAATCTGCAATTGTATATCATATTTTCAATCATGATATTTTCTATTGGTGCTTAATTTTTATTTCTCTTATAAATATTTTGGCGATTTATCTATTTTGTTGTTGTTTTCAAATAACCATATTTAATGTTTTTGTCTTCAATTTTTACTTATTATATCTTTATTTTATAGAAATTTTCCCTGTTATTTTAAATATTCTCTTCCTTATATTTGTTATTAAACTTGTTCTTTTCTAATTTTTAATCTTCTACAGTTAGCAGCTAGTTTATTGATTTCAGTATTTCATATGTTATAATTTATATATTTAAGGAGATTTTACTATTTCTCATATATTTCAATTTATATTATTAAATGTTTACATACGTAACACATAATTTTTTTCTTTGATCCCTAGTAGTAACATAATTTAAGAGTATATTTACTAATATCTAAGAACATGGAAATTTTTCAAAGTTTTCTTAGTAAATTTTAATACAATTCTGTTCTGATGCAAGCTATAAAATGTCTGCATAACTATTTTTTGAAATCTATTATAATTTTCATAATAAAACAATATATGCTCAATGTCTAAAATATTATATTTATACCTGAGAAAAAAATGTGATTTTTAAAATTATGGATCATAGCTTTTTCCATGTTCATAAATAATCTCCCTCTCTGTTTTCCTCCTTGTCTCTTTTTCTCTCTCTCCCCTTGCACAATATGGTCATGTTCAATATTTGTATTTTCAAAACTTTTATATCTTATATAATTGAAGAAACATGTTAAATCTCCTACCTTGTTAGATTTTTTCAATGTCTGTAGCTGTGTCAAATTTTGCTTTATCTAGATAAAAACTATCTTATGGGGTGTGTACATGACCTCAATTTTTTACACTCTTGCCAATTTAAGCCTAATGACATAATATAAAACTTTGGTATTTATTGTATTTTTTGTCATTTTAATCTATTTTACCAGATATTAACATTTTTCTTGCTTAGTTGTAATTCTGACTATTTTGGGTTTCAGTTGATTGTCTTTTTCTTTGCATCATTTCATTTCTTATGCTTAGGCATCTCTTCTTAACATCCTATAACATGATTTTATTTTATTTCTTTTATCCAACCCAAAGCCAGCTTTTAACACATAAATTTTGTCCTCTTATATTTACCTTCTCTTATTATAATTAGTTTTTTCCTCATATTACTTTCTAATTTTAGTTTTCCAAAATTTGTCTTTTCCCTTCTAATTCTCACATTCAACAATTTTATATCTATGACTTCATTTTAGCCAACTTTCAAATATCTTTTTAACTACCATCATACTTATAGAGTCTAGATAAAATTTTAGTTCTTATTATCCATAAGTAGAATTTATATATTATTTTGTTTGATCTTAGCAAAATTTTAAACATATAACTACTTTTGTGGGAGACTTGTGAGTACTAGACTTTATTATATATATGCTTAGAATAGCCTTTCTTTCTTTCTTTCTTTCTTTCTTTCTTTCTTTCTTTCTTTCTTTCTTTTTTGAGAATTGAGTAAACACTTGTTTTTAGTAAAATAATTTTTAAAGACATATGCCTGAGACAGTTTCTTTAATTATGTACATGCTTTGAATACAAATTTTGCTAAATAGGTTCTAAGTTCATTTCATTTTTTTTTCTGAGTGATTGAATAATATACCTTCTTTAACCCATTGTTGCCTTTGTAAAGTCAGCTGCCTAAATATTTCTCCTTTTTAGGTGATTCATTTCTTTCTAAAAGCTTTTTGAATTTGTCTTTTTTGATTTATCTGTTTATTATTTTGCATTCTATTTCATTTTGTCTCCATTTCTGTTTGTCTCGCCTTTAGGGTTTTCTGTTACTTGGATATTAGCAAGCATTTGTGTTCTTTTTTAGTTAAACTTTTATTTCCTCAGTCATATTTTCTCCGTTTTTGATTCCTATTGAGTGATCTTCAATCGGATCTAACCAATTATTTATTTTTTAACTTTGTTCAATATACAACTTATCTTTTTTGTGATATCTATTCCAATTATTATTTCATACTTACTTTACTCATTTATTATATAATGTTGTATTAGTGTAAGCCTTTATCTCTTTCATTGTACTTTAATCTGTACTTTTAAATTCTTAATGTCTCTGCTTCTGATTGTACCTATTAACAACAACAACAAAAGAAAATAAAAACAAAAACAAAGAGTGAAAAACCTGTAATTAAAGTCATACTGAGCTCATATTTCCCTGGAGACTCTCAGTTTTTCGGTCTGTTAATAAATCTATGAAGGTTATACTCTAATCATGTTCAGCCCAAATCATCTCAAAGGAGGAAAAAGGACAGACTCCTAGGTTATAGAGCCCTGGGAATCTTATTAGCACAGATTAGGTCCCTTCTTGAATCTCTTCTTTAGTAAAGGCATTATATGACTGTGGTGTGAATCAGTCCTAAGAAATGAATACTGGAAGAATGGGTGATGTAATCCCAGAAGCTAATTATGTAGTGTTAGTTGAGCATAGTTTAAGATTGGGCTTTTGTATTGCGTGTACAAATCGTCCCTGCAGATAACTTGTGTAGTTGACCTTGTTGAAATGTTGGCCTTTTTTCTCTGCAGTGAGGATGCAGGTATTTATTTTCCCAAGAAAAGTGGAACAGGTAAAGGCAAATAGAAAACTTAACCCCACCCCCATAGTGAGTTTTATCTCATCTATCCAGTCACAGCAACCATAGATGACATAACTTTTTTTTTCTTTTTCTTTTAACACAAGATGAAACTGTTTTTTTATTTTTTAATAGCACATTATAATCATACATCTTAATGAAGTATAAGCTGGTAGAGGCATACATACACACAGTACTTATTTAACCCTTCCCCAGTTCCCAACCCATTACTTCCCCTCTCTCTCCTCATTTTCGAGTTAGTGACTGACTTACGTTTGTGAATGTATAGATGATATTTCAAAAGAGTTCTTCATCTTATCCGTTGTCTTTTTATTTTTCCCTGTGCTTTATTTGCTCTCCCTAGTTTCTTAAGTGCTGGTCTTTTGGGAGAGATACATTAATCTGCATTAATTTAAAATACATTATTTAAAGGTCTATAAAGTAGGCACTAATTGATATCTATTTTATTTATTACTTCATTAATAAGGACATTAATATTCAGAGAAGTTAAGTAATTTAATTCATGTCATAGGACTACTAATGGTATGCTTAACCTTATAAATATCAAATTTCCTGAGTTCTAAAAGCAATAAATTTTATAACAGACTTTAAGGTTGATAGAAAGAGAAAAACATATATACAAGATTTCGTTATTGCTAAGGTGCACACTGTTTTATATATAAACTTTTCTTAAATGGAGGTGGGCACCTACACTAAATGCTATGTCAAATGTAATTGTCAGTGTTTTTTCCTTCATAGTAATATTGAGCAGGAGTCTGGGATTTCATAATAAACATCTATTACTAATCTACTTTTTGATTAATAACTTAGCTAGAATTTATTATAATAAAATGTTAAAATAAACATTTTTAAATGGAAATACTTTAGTTTTCTTCTTTCAAATACTATGGTCTATTTGTTGGAATGCTATATCAAGTGACCTTTTTAAACAATTACAATATATAAAGAAATAATCGGTAAAGTAATAGCAAATCTTCTAATTTTTACAATATGCCATTATTCCTTTCTCTTCTTTCCTTTCACATGACAATTAATTATCTTCATGAAAATTATTTTCAATCTTTCTAGAAACTGACAATAAGACATGGTATTAATTACATTTGACTTAATAGTGGAGAAATTTTTATCACTTTCAATTATTTACTACTATCTACTATTCAATTTGATATAGTAGGAAAGAAGTTAAAATTATATTTTTCTCATTATTTTATTTAAATCTAATTCAAGTAAGACAAAGCAACAAAAATAATGTGTATGTGCATGAATAGAGTATATCTCCTATACATTTGTATGTGTATTTGTATGTATGTGAGAGAGTGAATGAGTGAGGGAGGGAGAGAGAGAGAGAGAGAGAGAGAGAGAGAGAGAGAGAGAAATAAAGAGAGAGAGAAAAGAGGTTAAGAGCAATTAGCTCGCATAAGATTTTGAAGACTTAAAACAAAACAAAAACACAGGAGAACTGGTAGTATGAGTTCTAGCCCAAATCCAAAAGACTGAGAATTAGAGGGTTGATAGTGTAAATTCTAATCCTTGGATAAGAGAATGATTTCCCAGTTCAATTAGTTAGTCAGAAAGAGGATACATTCTTTCCTCTGAATTTTTCTTCTGTACAGGCCCTCAATAAATTGAATTCACTCCACTCACACTGGAGATGACAATCTGTTTTACTTAGTCTACTAATTCAAATACTAATGACATCTAGAAACATACTCACATATACACCCAGAGATAATGTTTAATGTTTAGTCAAATATCTGGGTACTCCATGATCCACTCAAATTGATGCATAAAGTTAATTATCACATCAAATTGCAAACTAACTTAATGTAAAGTGGTACAAATGAGGAAGTATTTTTGAAAGCAGTGACCTTGGTGAGATAGTTTAAGAGTGATCATTGCACCTCCAAAATCTTCTACTAATATTTCAAGGTGCCACAATTTCTCCTATTATAGAGATGTGGCCCAAGGCCACTTCTTATTTCTCTCCTTAGTGTCCAGATCAAAATTAGAATACAAATTACAGTGAAGTACTGGCATACTAAGTCTTTAAGTGTAATTGGCACTTTGTTATGAGTGTATAAACTTCAGAAGTTAACAGTAACTTGGGAGGACATGAACCATATTTATTTGTGTTTATATTTCAGTGTTGGTAATTCAAAGAATGGAGAGAAAGTCTTCCAGCTTTCATTATTCCAGGGCCCAAGGGAGGAACACAAGTTTGAGACTCAGTTTGAGCCCAGACTCATATTTAAACAATCTGGAAGTAGAACACAGCTTATTGAGTGATATTAGTGTGAGATTTTGATGTAACAAGCAGGACATTACATAAGCATGCTGAGCTATAGATTAAACTAGGAGGCTTTCCATCTCAATGTGAGCTCATAATAATGGTAGAATTCTTGATTATTCATAATACCTAATACTGTCGAGCATGGTGGCACACACTTGTAATCCCAGTACTTGTGAGGCTGAGACAGGAGGATTGTGGGTTCACAGCCAGCCTCAGCGAGACCCTCTGCAACTTAGTGAGATGCTGTTTCAAAATTAAGAATAAAAATAGGGCTGGGAATGTAGCTCAGAGATAGAATGCCCCTAGGTTCAATCCCCAGTAATGCAACAAAACAAAGTACCCCAAACCTAATACAATGTAAATCATGGTTACACAGTATTATTTAGAAACAATGGCAAGAAAAAAGTCTTTATATATATTCAGTAAAGATCCAGTTTTTAAAAATATTTTACATCCATGATTGGTTGAATCCACTGATGTAGAACCCACAGCTATAACAAGTATATAGATAGCTAAATGAGAGGAGACATATGGGATTGGCTCACACAATTATGGAGGCTGGAAAGGCCCATGATATGGTATCTTCAAGGTAGAGAACCAGGAAAGCTGGTGGGACAGCTCAGTCTAGGTCCAAAGGCCTGAGAACCTGGAGCCAGTGGCATAACTCTCAGTTTGAGGTGAAAGGCCCAAGAAAAGGTGCTTTTGCAAATCCCAGATTCTGAAGGCCAGAGAACCCGGAGTACTGATGTCCAAGGGCTAGGGAAGATGGATGATCTCAGTTCCAGAAAAAGAAAATATGCCCGGTGTGGTGGCACACGCCTGTAATCCCAGTACTTGGGAGGCTGAGACAGGAGAATCACAAGTTTGAGGACAGCCTCAGCAATGTAGCAAGAACCTGTTTCAAAACAAAAAAAATAAAAAAGGCCTGATGTATAGCTTGGAGGTCGAATGCCCCTGGGTTCAATCTCCAGTAACACACATACACACATGCAAGATTTTGTATTTCTTCTGCCTTTTTTTTTTTGTTCTATTTAGACCCTCAACTGATTGGGTGGTGTCTGCTCATATTGGTTGAAGGCAGATCTTCTCTTAGTCTACTGATTCAAATGCCAGTATCTTCTGGAAACACCTTCAGAGACATATCTAGAAATAAAGCTTTATCAGCTATCTGGGTATCCCTTAACCCAGAAGTTAACCTCTAGAATTAGTCCTCATACTATGTGAAGTGACACATATGTTAATTATTAGCTCAGTTGTGGTACTCATTCCACAATGAATACCTACATCAGATCATCATCTGGAACATTTTGAATATATGCAATTTTGGTATTTTTTAAATTTATTGGTACATTGTAATCATACATCTTGATGAGGTACAGGATGGTAGAGGCAGATATGCACGCGTCATTTGTTTAGCCCTTCCCCAATTCCCACCCCATTCTCTCCCCCTTCCCTCCTTCTCATGTTCAACATGGTGATTAACTTTTATAAAGTTTGTGAATATACATGATGTGCATTAGGGTGTTTTCCTTTTCCCCCTTCCATCTCCCTCAGTTAGGTTGCCTTCTTTGCTCATCTGTGTATAGGTCATATTCAACTACCATTCTACTTTATATAAGAGATTTGAGCACTTGCAGATTTTGGTATCTACAAAGCATCCTGGGACCAATCTTCCCATGAATGCCAAGAGACAACTGTATACATGTACCTAATTGCTTCTCTACAACACCCTAATACAGTAAATACTATCATGCATGCATGCACTGAGCCTAATCATACAACTAAAGAGCATTTCCTTCCCTCCCTATATGCCTTCCTTCCCTGTATCACTGCATTACTAGTGGCCAATATTTATTACCAGAATCAATATTGTTGATTTCATTAAGAACTACGTATTTAAATATGTACATTATAAGATATATAAAATTATACTTAAATAAAATTCATTTATTTAAAATTGAAAAAAATAATGGTAGAAGTCACAATCATTTATCATTACTTAGATATCATTTTGTCATCTATATTTACGCTAGGTACTTCTTATGACTATACGTTAATGAAGAACAGGAAACAAGTAATTAATTTACCAAAGTATATATTTAATAGTCAAATAATAATTTTCAAATGTGTTATCATTGTAATCAATCTTTTTGTTTTTTAAAAGGCACTGAACTCTTGGATTAAATGTTCTTCTGAAAAGTTATAAATTTATTTCATTTTTATTTATTTATTTGGTGTTGAGAATTGAGTCCAGATGCATTCTAACTCAGATTTATACCTCCACCTCTGTTTTACATATTTATTTTGAAACAAAGTTTCACTAAGTTGCTGATGGTCTCACTAAGTTATTGAGGCTGGCCATGAACCTGTGATTCTCCTGTCTCAGTAATGGAGTTATAGGCATGTGCCACCACACCCAGCTAAGTTATAAATTCAAATATTAATATAAATAAAGAATTTTTAATATTATATCGATTAATCCAATTAATCGTGGGACAATTATGTAATGCCAACAAAGTGCCAATAACTATACTAGGGTAAGGGGATGCAAAGGAAATTACAACAATTATTTAGATCAAAGAGTTAAATCTAGTACAGAAGATAGTATTGAAATAAATTTACTACAACTAAGAAGAGATATTTTTTAAAGTTCTATTCCATTTAAAATAATGAAATGTATCATACTTAATAAGTTAGTTTATAGTAAAACAATACTGTAGGGTGCCTTTCAATATATGAATAATTAAAAAGAGTGACATTTAAAATGTAACTATCACAAAAAAATGAATTTAAGCAATAAAGACCATCATTCATTCTTATTAAATAAATATCTGATAAAAGACTTGTATTCAAAATATACAAAAGACTCTAAGACAACAATAAACAAGCTATCCAATCAAAATATGGGCAAATATCTAGAAATAACAGAAAAGACACATCAAGGACAAATAAGCTCATCAAAATATGCTCAATATTGGTTTTCATTAGTAAAATGAAAACTAAAACCAAATGAATACCATTGTAGAGGAGACAAAAATCTCAGCTTTATCCTCCAAGAGTCATGGCTGAGCCAAAATTAAATTAACAGAAAACAGAGGAAACATACACATTTTTGTTGTACAGATTTTGTTTTATTGTTTTGTTTGAGGGATTTTTCTTTGGGGGTGCGCCCTCAGAAAGAAAAGAAGATACAGAAAAAGAGTTAATCATTGATAATAATGAATTGGCCATAAAATTGAAAGTTGTAAAAAGGCAACTGAATTATTAGGGATGCTTAAAAGGTAGTACTTATTCTATCAATACCTGTACAGAATTCCGTAGACTTAACTTCTCATCTTTGGCGATAAAAATGCTGTATCTTTCACATGGAAATTTCATCTCCTGTGTTTATGCCATAGCATGAAGTTCAGAGTTATCCTGCACCTGCTGTCACATACCTAATAGAATTGATAATTCTTTTTTTTTTTTTTTAAACAGTCACAAGGCTAGTGAGGATTCAGAGCAAGAGAAACTCACTTTGCCCCTGGGAATGCAAAGTGGTACAGTCACTTTGGAAGACATTTTGGCAATTTTTACAATTCTAAACAGTCTTTCCCTACAATCCAGGAATCACATTTGAACTGATTTGAAAACTTACATCCACAAAAAATACTACACCCAAATAGTTATAAAAGTTTTATTTATAATTTCAGTAAACTGGGAGTATCCAAGAAGCCCTTAAATAGGTAAATAGATAAACTGTGATTCACTATGTAATGAAATATTACTCAACAATTTAAAAGTTGTAAGATTTCATGTATAAAAATACATGAAAAATAGAAAAGTGATATTACTAAGTATAAAAAGCCAGACTAAAAACATTGATCTATAAATCAATGCCAATGTGATGATTCATTATTATAAGTTATGTCTGAGATGAAGAGTGTGAAGCAAAGCATAATATTCCTTCTGTGAAAATGTATTATAAATGTGTTTTGGGCATTTTAGAGATTAACAACATGCAGGCATGTGTGCATTTATGTGTATATACATGTACAGAACAAGCATGCATGCACACGTGTGTGCTTATGTAACATATGTAGAAAGGCACATGTACTAGTACTATTTACACACGAATGCATGTATATATACATATATATGCCAGGTGTATGTATACATGTGTGTATGCACATATATACTCAATATATCATCCAGCTATAGAATTAAGCATTTTACTTCATTTAATATAAGAAAAAATCATATATATATACCTTAAAAATATTGGCCTAGATGCTAGAAGGCGTAGCATGTAATGGTATCTTGTGGAAAAAGAAAATTTAAAGTGTAAATAAATCATCTTACAAGTTAAAATACGTGAAAATTATAAAAGGAATAGATGTTTAATATATTTAGAAAAATAAGATTAAATATTATTTAATTTCACATACATAGATATAACATACTAGATCTTCTTTTCCTCTTTCTTTTACACAATAAATCTTGAAATATTTGGTGGCCCCCAAAACATTAAAGATATATTTAAAATATTTAACTTTATAATCACAGTCTGAGTTTTTGAAGTACTTTTCTTACCGTGATAGACTAATATGGGCAATGTGTGTCTTTCCCAAATTCACATGTTGATATCTTAGCCCAGATATGATGGTATTAGATGAGACCTTTGTGAGATAATTAGAACATTCCAGTGGCACCCTTAAAATAGGATTAATATTCTTACAAAAATAAATATAAAGATTGATTGTTCTCTCTCTGCTTTCGGCCATGTGAGGACACAACAAAAAGACCATTTGCAAAAACAGGAAGAATGATCTCACTCAATACCAATCTGCAAGAATTTGGATCTGTAACTACCTAGCCTCCAAAATGATGAAAAATAAATTTCTTCTATTTAAGTCAACTATTCTAGGAGATTGTTGTAGCAGTCCAAACTGACTAATAAAAGGATCCTAGGATGTGGAAAACAACAGAGACAGAAGAGTCTCAAGTCTGAGGACAGCTTCAGCAATGTAGTGAAACCCTGTTTCAAAATAAAAAGGGCTGAGGGTATAATTCAGAGCTAGAGTGTCTCTGGGTTCAATACTCAGTATGAAAAAAAAAAAAAAAAGTAAAGACAAGAAGCTATTTTTATGCTTTACAGTTTACCTTGATACTTCTTGCATTTCAGATGAGTAAATAGTTTTATTTCTCTTAAAAATTAAAAAAAAATGTCTTATACCTTATAGAATAATTTGTCAAACTGGGAGAGTTCCCACTACAAACTGGGGTAGAACTGTAAAATTCTATGGTGGGTAATAAATCACATAAAAGATTAACATGTTGTTTGGGTAGATGTGTTTAGTTCTGGGGACTTAATGCTGTTCTCATATCCTATCCCTTTAAAAAGTTAATTGTTTCAGCACAAACCAAAACTAGATTACCAAGAGCAAGACTAAGCAAAGTGATTGTTTATATACAAGGACTTAATGTTTCCTCAATATCCTCATACAAATGAATTGACATTCATTGTCCTGAGAGAACGGGAAAAATCCATACATCTACTGTAAGTTTCTTTTATTTTCAGAATATATGAGTATATGAGTAATAATAACTTTCATGCAGGACTTTTCATGGAAATTAATGACTGGTTGGAGTTAATGGACCAAAGAGCTTCCCCTCCTAGGCAGTCATTAATCTCCAGGAATGCCTTAAACTGCAATTGCAATTGCTTAAATAAAAGCTTGCAAAAGAATTCAAAGAGAAATGCTCGACCGGTACATGTCACTGTAGAACAAATGGTAGTTTCGATCCCAAATAAATCTCTAGAGGGACAAATCATTTGTATTTCAATTGTTCTGTTTTCTGAAATGCTGCACAGCATTTACAACTTTTTAAGGTGCCAACACAGATTGTATTTCTTCAGGATTCGATATGGGATGGAATTATCCCAAAGTAGAATTTTGCTTCAAGGAGGAGAATGTAAGCAATGCTTGATGAAACTAATTTATAATGCAGGTCTTTTTTTGGGGGGAGGGGGAAGCTATAAATAACTTTAGAAGGTCTTTAGACTCAGAGAGCTGCAATTTAAGACTAAGTTGCATTAATTGAGACTACCTAAAATGTGTTTACTGATAAAGCAATGGATTCTGAATTGTTTCACTTATAGCTCAGACTTAGTAAGCAATTTTGGTATTTTTTTTTTCCCTTCTCAAAGCATTATCATTCACTGACTTCATTTTGTATGGAATCACTTCTTTCTATCACTTCGTTTTCTTATTCCTTGCCAGAGCCTGAATGTATGAGTACCCCAAATTCATATGTTGAAATTTGAACCCTCAGTGTGAGATATCGAGAGATGAGGACTGGGAAGTGGCAAGATCATAAGGATAGTGCCTTCATGAGGCGGATAATGCACAACAAATACACCCCAAATCTGGCTCAGTGACACATGCTATAATCCCAGTACTTGAGAGGTTGAGATAGGAGGATCACAGGTTAAAAGACAGTGCAAAGTCACTTATTGAGACTGAAAAATTAAAACCAATATCTTATATCCTATATAATATTTTTTTTCTGTTAAATTAGGAACATTTTCCCTACAAATAAAATACTATGCTACAAGCTGGGTGTGGCGGCGCATGCTTGTAATTCCAGCATTTGGGAGGCTGAGACCGGAGGATCCGGGTTCGCGGCCAGACTCAGCTACCTAGTGAGGCCCTCCACAACTTAGTGAGACCCTGTTTCAAAATAAAAGAATAAAAAATAGGGCTGGGGTATAGCTTGGAGGTAGAATGCCCCTGAGTTTAATCCCTGGTACCGCAAAAAAAAAAAAAAAAAAAAAAAAAAAAAACCTGTGCTACAAATAAAGTAAAATAAAATAAAATGGGAGGTGAGGTGTAAGGCCCCTAGGTTCAATCCCCAATGCCACAAAAATTAGCTATTTTTTTTAAATCAAGAAAGAAACCACAGAAATTTTTCTTGCTGTCTTTACACCAAATAAGAATTAAACATGGGAGTCTGTACCTGCAAGATGTTGCTCACCAGAATCTGACTATACAGTTATCCAAATCTGAAGACTTTCAGCTTCCAGAATTGTGAGAAATAAATTTCCGTTGTGTATAAGCCACCCAGTCCATTTATTATAGCACCCCAAAATGATGAAGACAGTCCCTTTCTTAACTTTGTTCCCTTTACTTCACCTACTTGCTGATATTACTCTGGGAACAGGTTTGGCTTTCTCTTCCTTTAGAGTTGCACAAACTCAGTTACCCTCTATGGGATGAAACCACCTCATTCTGTACTAACCTACTCTCCCCACAACCTCCCCTCTTTGGATTATTTCAAGCTCAGTTAACAAGCATCATTAACATCAATTTCAGAGAAGTCATTGGCAAAATTCTCTTTTCTTTAGTAAGCCCCATCAATTCTATTTTCAGAATAACACCCCAAATTCACCTACTGCTTGTCAGTTCCATAAACACCTCATAATCTGATGTGACATCGCCTTTCATGTGGACTGATGGACAGCATAATCTGTTTTTCTTTTGCCAGTCTTGTTTCCCAACAATGTCCTTCTCCAGATGGCAGTCAGTGAGCTTCCTAAAACACAGAATCATGTTATTCCACTGCTTAAGACCCTTCATGTTAGCTGGGCATGGTAGCTCACTCTTGTAATCCCAGCATTTGGGAGGGTGAGACTGAAGGATCTGGGTTTGCGGCCAGCCTCAGCTACCTAGTGAGGCACTCTGCAACTTAGTGAGACCCTGTTTCAAAATAAAAGAATAAAAATAGGGCTGGGGGTGTAGCTCGGAGATAGAATGCCCCTGAGTTCAATCCCCAGTACCACAAAAAAAAAAGATCCTTCATGTTGTGTTATTGTCTTTTTTAATACAGATCATGTTCTTCATTCGGTTTACAAAGTAATCAATTATATGGCTCTCACTGATCAATAAAAAGAGAAATATGGTCGATAATCTTCAACTGTTCAGAAACCTTAGCTTTACTCACGGTGATGGGAAGATTCTAGTTCCTTAACCTTTGTGTGTAATCCCTTCCCATTGATTCAGTAGAAAATGTCGCTGCTTCTTATCAAAGGAGTATGGCAAAAGGGAAAGGATGCATGTGATTAGGTATAAGTGACAATGGCTCATAAGATGATAGCATCTTTATTACCAGAAGATTCTTGCTGATTTTAAAGAGGAGAGCTGCCAAATTGTAAACTGTCTTATGGACAGACCACATGGCAAAGGACTAAGGATGGCTTCTGATCCACAGCCAGCAAAAAAAAAAAAACTTAGTTTCTCAATCCAGAGACCAGAAAAGAACTGAATTCTGCCAACAAATATGTGAACTTGGAAGTAGATTATTCTCACGTATCCCAGGAAAGCTTTAGATGAAAATCCATTTTGTTAGTTTGTTAGTTTGTGCATTATATAAATGCAGGGACTCAGTCAAGCTCCTCCTGGGTTTCTGACTGATTGAGACTGTAAGAAGATAAATATGTGTCATTTTATGCTATAAAATTTTTGGGTAGCTTGTTTTGCTTCATTGGAAAATGAATATACTCATTACACTTAGCCATGAATTGACCACTACCTTAAGAATTCAAAAGAAATATTTTGAGTACCTATGTGTAGTTAGGTATGATTTATATAAAGCAGATGTTTATATTCTCTTATGATCAAATTCACACATGCACAAACACACTTACAGAAAGCAAGAATATGAATGTGATTTTTTTATCTTAAACTTCTTTAGATGATGACACAAAAGTGTTGGCTTCTGTATTAAGAATAAATGTGGAGAAAAAATTGTACTCTAAGGGTAGAGATGGTAATTAGGACAAGACAGAAGAGAAATAAAATATTGTCAAGTAGACAGAGTAAAGGGAAGATAGATGGGGGGAGCTGAGGGACATTTAAATTAAAGGATCTTTCACCCCACGTGAAGGTGAAATAACTGGGACTGAGAAGCAGAGTCTTGGCCATTTATTGTTATGTCAAACTATTCACAGTCCAGGATGTAGAAGACCTGCCCTGTGGTCACCTTAGAATTTAGAGCTGAAAATCCAACAGTTAACATAATTATTTGCATTTTACAGATAAAGAAATTGAGGCCCAAAGAACCTAACTTAACTTACTTAAAATCATACTGCTTATAGCTGGTAGGGCTAGGAATAATCAGATTTGACTTACTTCAAATGCTACACGTCGTTTACTCGGATTTATTTTGAATTGTAGAGTAACTGATTACCTGGTTTGATTGATACATCAAAACAACTACTCATTACAGGTAAATGCCTTTACATTAGGAAAACAGTTTCTGCTTTGAAATTAAAACTCAGATATTTGTATTTGATTTGGCTGTTCTTTAGTGTTCGAATCCTCCTTAGTCTTTCAAAGTAAATTTTTGAAGGTTTACAAAGTGTTAAACGAAGTTGAAAAGGAAATTAATTTCTAGTTCCACTATCTTTTATCAAGGCTTCTTTTTGGAAGTTAGCAGGTTTTTACCTAAGACATCAAGTTAACATGCAATTATCTCCTCATTGTGAGGAATGGAAAGATTATCATGACAATTGATGGTAAAATCAGCTAAAAGAATACATCCTGTGAAATGCAACAGTCAGAACAGACATTCAACTCTTTCTAGGAAACCAGGTAGTTTATAGCCTAATTTAGACCATCATCTGAACTTTTTGTCCTGATTGTAAGCACAGATTTAAGTAACTTATTCAGTGACATTGAAAGGCCAGAGATATAAATAGCACAGAGGAAAAGAAATGAAAAGTGAAAATGGGAAAATAAAAATAACACACTGGATTTTCATATCCTCTGTTGATTAACAAATTCCTGAGGTTAATATTTTGCTAGTAATATTATATTTCAGCTATGGATATTAATATCATTCAGATAAGATTACAATAAGGTGATTGGTGGAATGGGGGGGCCTTTTCCTATAGAGTTTTTGTCTAGTGGATTCCAACAAATGAAATCCAAAGATTAGAGAATGGTATAGAAATATGAAAATTTATTTTAAGTCAAGAAATGATAGAAGAAGAAAAAATTGTCCCCCTACCATGGAGGGAGAGGTCCCTGAAAGAGAGTAATCACTGATACTCTTGGGATGTAGACCATTAAACCTTATTGAGGTGCCTCATCTGCTCTTTTATGACTGGTCACAATTGGGTTTTGGGAAACAATGTCTTTTGACCAATTTCAATCCTTAGTTTTAATTGTTATCTTCTGTGCTGGTGGGCCCTGATCGCCTGGTGCCCATCTGGTCTTACCTCCCATACCTCACAGAAGGTGATAAGATGGTCTTTTTTTTTTTTTTTTGCGGTACTGGGGATTGAACGCAGGGACATTCTACCTCTGAGCTATACCCCAGCCCTATTTTTTATTCTTTATTTTGAAACAGGATCTCACTAAGTTGCAGTAACTGAGGCTGGCCACGAACCCAGATCCTCTGGTCTCAGCCTCCCAAATGCTGGGATTATAAGCATGTGCCACCACGTCCGGCTCTAAAATGACCTTTTTAATCCCTCCTGTTCGCAGATCCTCAGCCCTGCCTCATCGATTTAAGGTCAAATACATACAGTAAACCCTCTAATCAGCAAGTTCACTTTTTCCAGTTTCAGTGACCTACATTTAGATATAGTTTTAAAATATTAAAGAAAAATTCTAGAAATAAACAATTCATATATTTTAAATCATGCAGTATTCTGAGTAGCATGATAAAGCATTCATGAGTAACTTGCCACTCACCTCTGTCTTACCCCAGATATGAATCATCCTTTAGTCCAGTATACTCTCAGGGCTTCGTAAATTTCAAGAGCGATGCTGGCAATTTGGATACACTGAAGAGAAGCAGTAAATGGTTTCATTTAAGTGATTTAATAAGGAAGAAAAAATTAAGCTAATGTCTCAATGGCTATATTATTTATCTCATTTCTCAACACAAAAGTGTTGTAGCACATTATCAAAGGAAGTAAAAGGGTGTCTACAAGTACAATGAAAATATTTTGAGACAGCCCATAGTCAGTCACATAACCCTTATTACTATATGTTACTATAATTGTTCTCTTTTATTATTATTATCAATATCCTACTGTGACTAATTCATAAATTAAACTATGTCACAGGTATGCATGTATAGGGGAAAATGCATACTATCTATGCTACCTATGAGGTTCTATCTATAACCGTAGACATCTATGGGAGGACTTGGGATATATCCCCTACAGATAAGGGAGGCACTACAATGTCTCACTATATCTCATAATCTGTATAAATAGTATCTCACTGTTTCCATCTGCATTATTTTATGGGTAAAAGGTGAGGTAAGAGGCATATTGAATAAAATAAGAAGAAAATAAAATGATATGTACCATGAGGGCTGACTTTGTGTGGAGCACACAATCAATCACAGCCTGAGATCTCCATTGAGCTATTTCAACATTATCCAAATGTAGCTAGGAGTTAACTTTGATATTACCAATATATTATTAGAAATAATAGGTTTTGTTTACTACTCAATAATTGTACGATCATTTAATTGTTATTTTAACTTCTACATCTAATTTTACTTCTTAAAAATTGTGCCTCCAAGAAACTAAGCAAATTTTACTGAGATAATGAAAAGAGGACAATATGTAATACATCAACATCACTCAAAAATGGTTTGAATATGTTAATCTTCACTTAAATTTATGAAGGCAAAGCTTTTTTTTATTTTTCAAAGTTTTGGTTATGTCATTTTTAATTTAAATTCCTTGAGGCGATACAAGAAAACTTATTATTGTTTGTCTATGACTGTTGTCTTCTTTAGAGTTTATAAATAAGGACTAATAATACTTCCTAATTGAAGAACATTTACACTAAAGAAGAAAAGTAGGCAAAATACATATCATTCTGTGTCTTCTAGGAGCTTAAGATCAAACTGAAAAGGACAAAATTTGGATGTAACGTTATTCTTCTAAGTGTGTATTAGTCAGCTTCCCATCACTATCAAAATACCAGACACAGGCTTCTGTGAATTAAAGAGAGGTTTATTTTGGTTTATGGCTCTGAAGGATGGATGCCCTTGTTGTTGGGTTTCAGGTAAGGGAAGCTCTTCACTCTGCAGAGCAGGTGGTGGAGTGAGAGGTCACATCTACATCAAGAAACAGAAAGAGTGAGAGAAAAATGAAGAAATGGGGTCCCACAATCCCTTCAAGGGCACACCAATGACCTAAGGGTATTCCACTGGAACCTACCTCTTTTTTTTTTTTTTTTTTTTTTTTGCAATACAGGGGATTGAACTCAGAGGCATTCTACCTCTGAGCTACACCCCCAGGTCTATTTTTTATTCTTTATTTTGAAACAATGTCTCACTAATTTGTGGCGTGCCTCACTAGGTAGCTGAGGCTGGCCTTGGACCCGGATCCTCTGGTCTCAGCCTCCCAAGTATTGGGATTACAAACATGCGCCACCACACCCGGCTTTGGAACTCATCTCTTAATGTGCACAGCAGTTCTCAACATCACCATCCTGAGGACGGAGCATTTGTATACATACTTCTGTGAAACAGTAATTATTAAACTGTAGCAAAGTGCAACAAATCTTTAGATAAAGATCTGTGTCCACATAAATAGCCAGAATAAGCTCACTGGTCCTATCTGAATTTGGTTGAACATTATTACATCAGTAGAAAGAAGACAAAAAGAGGCATTTGAGGGCCCTGAAATGGTTATGGCAACTGTAAAAAGTCAGAAAGTGTAAACAGGAGAGAAAATATTAACACTAATTGGTGCCTGATATGGGCCAAAAAACTCATTTACTTAAAATGCTAGAACTACTTTCCCAGCAATCCCTCTAAAATTGTAAAGCGTATAAATGTTTTATTACCCAAATTAATTCTTGTGATAGGTGTTGCCTTCAGTATTTTACAAGTAATCCAAGTGTGAGCTGGCATCTCTTTGAGCCTTTGAGTGGGAACAAGATTGCCTCACATCTGAGTTCCACAGTGACTTTGGTAAGCACTAAACCTTCTTCAGACCTTTGGAAGGATTTCTCTCAAGGGTGTCCTGCCTTTCTATTTCTGAGATCACACAAGATGACTTTGTACTACACCCCCATCCAATATACTACATACCCAATAGAATGAATCTTCTGTGATTTTATTTGCTCAGATTTTGAGAAAATTGGTGAGGAGTACATACCAAGCATCATCGCCTTCCTCTTTTTTCTGCCCCCCTTTTTTTTCTTATACATTTCATTTGAGAAGGTATAGACATACCTCCCCATGATTCATACAAGGTAGCTTTATTTCTATCTCTGGGTCTTGAGACCATCTGAAATTCTCTATACCACAAAGACTCAATTACCAACAAATATTTATAAAGTTCAATTTTTTCCAAAACCTTTTGTTCAATTAATAAAGCACATTGTAGAAGATTTTTAAATGGGAAAAAAAATCACTGGATATCCTATTCTGTCAAGCTTCCCATTATAACATATCTTTATCTTTCATTGTCCTTGAGCTATTGACAACTTTCCAAGTTGTTGAGCTCTCATAATAATACACATAATTTCAGCCTTTAGAAATGCAAATGATTTCTGTCTGGTAGATTTTAGTTGATTATTGTCTTATAGATACTAATTGCGCATCTAGTCATAAATTCATTGTTATCATTCCTGATTGTCCATGTATGTGTGATTTTAATTTCCCTCCAAAACAACTATGACATCTTACTGTTTTCTTCAAATAAATAAAATCCTTGGCCATGCTTATTTTATATTTATCAAAGTCATTAGATTGTTTTTTTAAAACTGTTCAATCAATTTCCACAGAATATATTTTAGGCTCATCTAAATGGAGCCTTCAAATATTATCATTAATATCAAGGAAAGTATCTGGGAAGGTCAGAAATTTTCAAAGAACTCTTCTGCTGCTGGACATATTCAGGAAAACTTTAACTGTATTTAATAGTCCCCAGAATATAGCACAGTAGATTCTTAAGTGCAAAGTGTAGGTTGCCTTCTTGAAATGATACAAGATATAGGATGTATTACTTAAATTTTTAAATCTTAAGCTAACATGTATGCTCTTAAACACAATCATCATGAATTGAAATTCTGAGAATGCATAGACCTTTAGATTTTATGCCCCAGATTTAATGTTTAAAAAGATATTTATTTATTTGAATCATAATTATATAAGTTAATATATCTTATTTCCAGGAAGCTGGACATGACAGTAAGCTTCTGAAGTTTTTTCTGTACAATGTTGCAAAGCAGGCAAAAGGAAAATAAAAAAAGCCTCCCTATTATAAAAGATTAAGATGCACATTAGTCAATTCATCCTACTAATTACCTGCCAAAAGTTTTAGGTCTTTATGGGTTTTATAAATGTTAATTATATGTGGCTCTGTGTGTGTGTGTGTGTGTGTGTGTGTGTGTGTGTGTGTGTGTGTGTGTTTTGAATTAAACTCTTCAAGTTTCTCTATCAATTTAGATAGTAGCTATTGTCTCCAGCAGCCAACAAAGGCCAGACAGAAGAGCTCCAGTAGGGACTTGACCCACATGGGTCCTGCTGGGGCAGCCTTGCCCTCGTGGGTCAGATTTCCAACAGCTTCAATAGCATAATCACCATGAGAGTGTTTAAGAGTTTTTAGTACTCACAGACCCTGGAGAAGGCACAGCATGCCTGGAGACCACCTACACAGAACTCAGCATCCACTGGCAGAGAGAGAGAGAGAGAGAGAGAGAGAGAGAGAGAGAGAGAGAGAGAGAGAGAGAGAGACTGACTCATGGACCAACACCGTGGATTAGTCCAGAGCTATCCAAATAGGTTTCCTAGAGAGCATTTTTTTTTTTTTTTTCGGTACTGGGGATTGAACTCGGGGACATTCTACCTCCGAGCTATACCCCCAGCCCTATTTTTTATTCTTTATTTTGAAACAGGGTCTCACTAAGTTGCGGAGTGCCTCACTAGGTAGCTGAGGCTGGCCGCGAACCCAGACCCTCTGGTCTCAGCCTCCCAAATGCTGGGATTACAAGCGTGCACCACCATGCCTGGCTCCTATAGAGCATTTTAATTGGTGGGCTTAAGTTCCAAGAGATCCCACAGTGACAGAGAGGTGGTCACCATATAATCCATGTATAGTCCATATGGGATGTGAGGGTCAGGAGCTCAGTCAAGCAGGTTACATTTAGCAGTCCTTAGAGAAGTGGTGCATAGGGAACAGTTGTTTAAGGCAGACATATCAAGGAACTTGAGGTGTATATGGTGTGGGGAGACTGTATAACTGAAAGCTATCAAGCATGATTGAGCCCTGCATTTCATATAAGAAAGTGCAACTTATATTTCAAAATGGATAGCAAGGAAAAAAGTTATAAACTACAATATGTTTCTTAAAAGAATAAGGCACAGTTTTGGATATCTCCTCTGATTTGTTTGTCAAGATGTATTCTTTTGGTTGACTTTTTTTTTCTTTTTCTTTGGTACTAGAGGTTAAGCCTGGGGCATTCTGTCTCTGAGCTACGCTCTCAGCCTTTTTTATTTTTTGTTTGAAAACAGAGTCTCGCTAAGTTTCTAAGTGTCTTGACAAATTTTTGAGGCTGTCCTCTTGGCTCAGCCTCCCAAGTACTCGGATTATAGGCATGAGCCACCATGCCTGACTTAGTTGACATTT
Organism: Graphiurus murinus; assembly: GCA_004027655.1. Taxonomy (NCBI): domain Eukaryota; kingdom Metazoa; phylum Chordata; class Mammalia; order Rodentia; family Gliridae; genus Graphiurus; species Graphiurus murinus. The sequence continues at coordinate 86,718 of PVLC010002479.1, read as the reverse complement.
TTAAAAATCAACTGTCCTTATAATCTTCCTTTTTTCACAATGAAGAAAAGCTACATGTTAACTTAATATTTAAGGTGAAAAGCTGCTGAACTCTAGACAGAAACCATGATGTAGGATGTAGAAGGGAACTGGAAATAAGTGCTGTGATCAGTTCGAGGTTTAACACTTTGTAAATCTTTACAAATTTACTGTGTAAGACTTGAATTTAGGAAAGAGAAGTTATTCGCTCATTTATTTATTCATCCACCCATTCACTCAATCACTCAAGAATCATTAAGCAATTACTAGGTGCCTTGGGCTGCATTTAGAGTAGGAGATTAACTGATAAATAAAAGTATAGTATCAGTCCTGGCAGAGCTCTAAGTGGATGAAGAAAAATAAACAGCTAGTTAGTAAGGAGTTTAGATCTTCTGTACATGTTATGAACTACATAAGTCCTTTACATAATTTACCACTCAGTTCTTAATCTGTAAAATGGGGGATCTTTATCTCACTTTCTTAGTGAAGACTAAATAAGATCATGTTGAGCAAGTGCCTGATCCAGAGTGGGTTGCTGACCTAGGGCAGCTATTGCCAATAAGATAATACAGCTGCGTGACAAAGCGTAGGCACAGGTAAACTGAAAACATAGAGATTCAGTAGCAGGCACAATCATAGGTGTCCTTACCATGGTCATGCATCATGTCATTTTTCAAATCAAACACAAAAAGAAAAATATTTCATGATTTCACTTATATGTAGCACAGAAAAAAGTAAAAGTCAATAATACGGAATAAAATAGTGGTTACCAATAGTGGGGGAGGGGAAAGGGGGGAGAAATAGGTCAAAAAATAAAAAGACATAGACAGATAGAATGAACAAGTCCAAGATGTAATGAACAACAAAAAAGACTATAGTTAATAAAATTATGTTGAGTTAGGGATTTTTGTTTAATAAATAGATTTCAGATACTCTTGTCACCCAAAAAGTAACTATTTGAAATGATAGATATGTTAATTTGCTTCATTATAATAATTATTTCCTATCTGTCAAGTATCCTATGACATCCTGTTGAAAACCTCAAATAAACACAATAAAATTTATTTAAAAAAAAACACAAACTTTTGTGATACATACATAAAAGTAAGAAGGAGAGGTAGGCATTTTTTTTTGGGGGGGGGGGGATGAGTTTGCTTGTGGTAAAACAGTATGGTTAACCACCAACGCTTGGCATATACTTTTAGGGGCCCTCTCCTGTGCTTGTAGGGAGTCAGGCAGGCAGGAAGACTACAGCCCCTTACATGATGGTTCATATTCCTTCAAAGCAGTTTTCATTTTGTTGTTGCTTTTGCTTTTGTTTCAGATAAGGCCCTTTGGAGAAACTTACGAGGAACCAACTCAAATTGCCAAATCACTAAGACTCATTCTTTGTAAGTCAACCTATTGAAAACTTTTCTCCTTATAGTATTAAATTCTCTGCCCAGAGGTGTTCACATTGACAGTGACTGAACATGTGAAGAATGACCTGGTACTGAGTGTGCTCAGGCACAGGACCGCCTCTACAGGGGATGAGTCTTTTCTATGTGAATATGTATAAGTTTCCCTAAAGGAAGCCCCTCACTTTCAGTGAATTACCTCCATTGCTCTCCTTTTATTTGCTGCAAGTAATAAACCTTTTTTCACTCTTTTATCTTCTACTTGTGTTTATTGGCTTTACATTCACCAAAGGGCAAGCCCATTGCATTGAGTTAGAATGTGATTTTCCAACAGTTCAGGAAAAATAATCTCTTTGGGTTTTAAAAATAAAAGAAACACAAAACAAACCTATTTCCTAAGGAAAATATTAAAATTTGGGAAAATTAAAATTGAGTATGAATTTGTCATACTTAGAATAAATTATCGCTATAATATCCAAAACTTTCACGCACTCCTTAATATGACATTTTCCCCAGAAAACATGTCAGTATGCTAGAACTTTTTTTTCCCTTCTTTTGGCTATATCTACTCACATCTTCAAAGCTAAGAACAAGAGCAAATATATGATTTCTAAATGTTAAAAGAGAGGATTTGAGTCTTGTCTACAAGAGAGAAAGTAGTGGAAAGTTTACTCAAGAGAATCTTCTTTAAATTTTTAATAGACTCCTAAAGAACAGATGGGACCAATTCTCCATAATTTCTAAATTAAATTTACTTTGGCTATTTCCCCAGAGTTTATGCTTGTAAATTTTGAAGTAAGTGGAAGAGATGGAGAGATTGCAAGGATAGTGTTAGGGAATATGAGAAGAGTAAGCTCTAGGGAAGGCAACATTTTTAGATATGACAATAATACCTACATGAATGAATTTGTGCAAATGTAGTATTGTAGGAAACCTTTTATTTTTATGAATACCTTAATTAAAGCATAGATTGTGGTAATTCTTTAATTTAAATGGAAAAAAACAGCTTTTTTTTTTTTTTTTGGTACTAGAGATTGAATCTGGAGGCATTCCATCTCTGAGCTACACCCGTAGACATATTTTTATTTTTTTATTTTTATTTTGAAACAGAGTCTCACTAGGTTTCAGAGGGCCTCACTAAATTTCTGAGGGTGGTCACACATCTGCAGTCCTCCTATTTCAGCATCCCAAGTATTGGGATTATAAGCATGTGATACCATGCTCAGCTAAGCATCTACCGATGTGGTCTCAGATTACCAATGCCAATGTATTCTTAAATTTTGCATTGACTTGTTTTTGTTTTTGTAATATACAGAGAAGTAGCTTAGAAAATACTCCAATTTTTGAAGTTCCTAAAATGATTTTACTGTTTACAAAGTATTTTTCAAGAATTCCATTATTTAGACACCTCTATCCTATGTTTACCAAGGTTAACCAAGCTTTCCATATCTTCACTCAAATACTGGTGCAAGTTAGTAAAAGAGTAATCACACTGATAGAGATTAGGAGACATTGTTCAACCTAGATGATTTTCAGCCTGAGGATTTTCTAAATACACTCAAATCTCAAATCATGCAAGCTATTATATGAAACACTTATTTAAGATCACAAGTAAACCAATGTGTAAGGGTTAATTTTGTGCATCAGCTTCATTAGTTGTGAGATCAAACACTAGTCTCAATGTGCCGTGAAGTTAATTTTTAACTTTTAAATCAACAAACTTGGAATAAATGATTACTATTCTCCATAATGTGGGGGTGGGCCTTATCCAATTAGTTGAAGGCTGTAAAAGTAGAAATTGAAGCTTCTGGAATTTTACTTTAAGACTGCAACAAAGAGACCCTGGCTATTTTTCTGGGCTTCTGGCCTAAACTGAGGATTTCAGACATAAAACTGTAGCTTCAATTCTTACCTGAATGTCCAGGCTGCAGGTATACTCTATGGATTTCAGATATGTTAGCCAATCCAATCTCATGAGCCAATTCCTTAAAACAGACTTCTCTAACACAGATAGATTAATTGAAAGATGGCATAGAAATGTTCAGTTCCTTTGGTAAACAGGACTGTAATACACAATTTACTATACGTAACAATTTTTAATATCCACTAGACTGGCAAACACTTTTTAGAATAACTGAATTCTTTAAGAAGAAGTATATTTAGAAAAAAAAAAGTTACTATGTAGGGAATTAGAGTTCAGAACTCAGATCATCTGTATCACTGACCAGCTGTGTGACTTTGACCCATCAACACCTAAGTGCATTCATTTATAAAACGACTAGACTAATTTGACTCCTCTTTGCATACTCTTCCTGCTCTATTATATAATCTCCGTGATTCATCATTGACAGTTAACATCTCCAAAATGACTAAGATATATGAAGACTCCCTTTCAATAACATACGGCTGGTATAGACAGGAATCTGACAGAGTAGAGAATTTCTTGAAGTATAAGAAATAAACTGGTGAGGAATTTGAAGTCTATATGTACAAGGAATGGATAAGTATATAAAAGACATTTTATGATTCTTTAAAGTGAAACACATAATAGAAACCCTGGTATTCATTTACCCCAGTTAAAGGGTTTTATGTTTGTTTTTGTTGTTATTATGATTGCATTTTGTTTGTTTGATGTGTTATCACTAACTTTTTTTTTTTTTTTTGCTGTACTGGGGATTGAACTCAGGGGCATTCTACCTCCGAGCTATACCCCCAGCCCTATTTTTTATTCTTTATTTTGAAACCGAGTCTCACTAAGTTGCAGAGTGCCTCACTAGGTAGCTGAGGCTGGCCGCGAACCCGGATCCTCCGATCTCAGCCTCCCGAATGCTGGGATTACAAGCGTGCGCCACCACGCCCGGCTTATCACTAACTTTTTAAATGATAGAGTCACTGTTTAGGATATAAATATTTATGACTCTGCAATCCTGCTTTAGATTTCTATCAGGAACAGTCTTTCTGACAACTTGCCCCTCTAGTTCTACTTCCACAATAACTTTGGTCAATAATTTGGGGTTTCTCCCAAAATATAGTTTTAAGAACCATGTGGAAGAATTGTTATGCCTGACATTGGGATTATCTACCATCTTCAGATTTAGAAGGTCTCATTTAACATAATCTTGTAAACATGGGATTTAGGAAAGAGTTCATGAAAACCAGTACTTAGTTGACTTCTCTAGAACTTATAAAAATAAAGGGACCTTAATTGTTCTTCCTGATGCTGTAATAGGAATAAAGAAATAATAGTAAGAATAGCAAAGTCAGGGAATATGGTATATAGATATCAACAATGTTATTGGAATTTAGACAAAAGCATAGAAGTTAGGTACTATCACAAAATATATTCTAATGTGTTGGATTGGTGTATGGGAAAGTTACATCATAAACATACTTCTTTACCACATGAAACTATATTTTTAGAGTGAATCAAATGAAACTTTAGGTCCTGAATTAATTGGCCATGCACCTCTGCGTTATCTTACTCAATGTTACTCTCTTATTAGTGTTAAACTGTGGTAGGAAGTCTGATCCTTGCCCCAGTAGCAGCTGAATCACCTGAGAACTTGTTAGAAATGCAAATTCTTGGGTCCCATCCCAGACCTACAGAATCAGAAACTGAAGAAGAGGCCCAGTAATCTATTTACACAAATCTTTCAGTGATTATGATCACACTAGAGTCTGAGAATCACTGCTGCAGACAAACACACTGATTTTTACCTAAATTCACTTGACTGAAAAAAAAAAAAAAAACTTCAATAAAACATGTCTGTAAAAATATAATTTACTATTCTCCATATATATCTGAGAATAAAGCCTTATATAGCAAAGCCAAGAAATCAGATTAACATAAAAATTAGTGAGATTAAAAACTATGCACTTGGAAGCAGTGATTCTTTTGATTCTGTTTACTGAAAATTGTACTTATAGTAAGAAACCTGTTACTAAGCTGTGACTCCTTCCCCTGTGATCTTTGGTGAATTAAATCATTTAAGATATATTTATCTTATACTTCCACAGGCAGCTGGTGTGAAATAAAAGTATGGCAATTATTTTTGGATAAGGAAGATCTAATACATGTAATTCTAATGTTCCTTTTCCCTTTCTCTTTATATATTTTCATTACTAACCAACTAGTTTACATGCTACCTATAGAGATTGGAAAGAAGGCATTTATTAAATACAAATTCAAATAAAAGTTAGATAGTTAGAATTACTATTTAAAAATAGAGATGAAGAACCATTTGTTATCTTGATTAAAATTATCCAAAAGTAAGGGAATTGCCTCAAAAAAAATTACATAAACATATAACAAATATATCCAAATTATACAACAATTTAACTCCACTTCTTATTGACTTGCTATTTTAGGTATAGGAGACAATTTTCAAAAGATCAGAAGTATTTCCACATACCAAAGATAATGCTTAAGACTTCAAGCTCTTGAAAACCTTTAATGTTTTCAAACAAACTATAATTAAAAGTCCACCTATTTTCAATTCTAGAAACCATTTCATAATGCGAACTTAATTGGCTATTATTAGCAGGATGAGATTAAGTAGCTTGTTGTGCCCATGATGAGTTTATCTATTATGCTCATAATTAGGACTCCCATAGCCAACAAGCCCAGAAGGGTTCAAAGCCCACAGTTGACCCCTGTTGCCAAGAGCCACTTATGCATTCTTAAATCATCAAGCGTCTGCTCCTGCCACCTCCCCCTATTTTTAATCTACCATGTGGATTAATTTCTTTTCTGGGAACACAAGGGCTAAAACCCTCAGATATCGACATGTTTGCTTTTCTCAGAAAAATACCAATTGCTATGAGAAGCTGGAGCTAGGGAATTAGGGGCTTGGAACCTGGATTATTGCAGGGTCACACTGAGACATTGGGAAATCAGGTGGTCTTCTGAAATGTTAGATTTTGCAGTACACCCTCCCACTTATTATTATTGTTGCTAATGTTGTGAATTTAAGCAAATTGTACGTACCTCTGTATATTTTACTTTACCCTTACTTCTAATCCTCCTCTGGGAATTATTTACCTTTCTAATTCTGTATCAGATGAGAAACTGAGTTACATGTCTGTTAAAAGTACTGAATTTTTAGGAATTATTTTATACATACCAGCTAGATATGCTACAGAGATTGATTTAAATATTACTCCTACATTTTTAAAGGTTACTCTGAACAACTGTTAGTAAGGTTTAACACTAATAAACTATCTGCAAATTGAAACAATGCTAATATTTTTCAACAACGAGGAAGCTTTAAAAATCCAGAGCCGGGCGTGGTGGGCATGCTTGTAATCCCAGCATTCAGGAGGCTGAGACCAGAGGATCCAGGTTCGCGGCCAGCCTCAGCTACCTAGTGAGGCACTCCGCAACTTAGTGAGATTCGGTTTCAAAATAAAGAATAAAAAATAGGGCTGGGGATATAGCTCGGAAGTAGAATGCCCCTGAGTTCAATCCCCAGTACCGCAAAAAAAAAAAAAAAAAAAAAAAAATCCTGATTCCTAGGTAACATTCAATGGTATCCAAAGGCAGCCAAAGCTGAGGATATTGTACAGTGAATGATTCCACAGTAATCCCTTAAAGATAAACAGAACAGAATATCTGGTTGGATTTATTCAGTTTCCATAGTCAGTTTTATTTACGAAGGACACTTTCTTGGATTGTGATAATTAGGACTAATCAATCAAAAGAAAAAGAAATGGCAAAGTGACATAGCAGTTTAGTTCCAGGAACTTCTGAATATTGTGCTACCTTGCCTCTATTTTACAGAGGCCAGATGATTTTCCTCACTTAGAATCACATGTTATAGAAGTTCTGCAGTTTATTTTCTACATAATATCAAGCAAGTATGCTATTTCATAAATTGAGGATATTATTATGAGTTGCTTCATAGTGTTGGTAAGTTGAAGGAGATAATCTTGTCATTAGCACAGAAAAAGCAGGCATAAAATAAGAACTGAATAAACATTTGCTGTTACTATACACACAAACCCAAGCCAGACGTGTTACATGTTGAGGAAAATACAAAATGGATTTTTATTTTTCATTTCTAGCTACTGAATCTCTATCACTCTCAATTTAACAGATCCGAAAAATGGATGAGGATATTTTATTGTTAGATATACAGAAGAGGAAGTACTTTCTCTGTTTCTCACATGACGATAGTTCTCTGAAAACATATTCATTTGCCTGGTTTTACAAAAGTGATCTTTATTTTATTATTATTTTTGGTATTAGGATTGAACCCAGAGGAGTTCTATCTCTGAGCTACACTGCAGCCCTATTTTATTTATTTATTTTTATTTTGAAATTTTTTTTCACTAAATTGCTTAGGATCTTGCTAAATTGCTGAGGCTGACCTCAAACCTGTGATTCTCTTGCCTCCCAACCAAGTACCAGAATTACAGGTGTGTGCCACCATGTACAGTCAAAAAGAGATCTTTTTATTTTGTATGTACCAATTTATAAATTTATTTTACTAATTTATTTTATGTAATATTGACATATTAAAATATTAACATGTAACAATAATTTTCAGAAAAATTGTATGTGATAAGCAGAAGTAAGATATTTATTTAAATATATTTGTTAATCACAATAGCAGTATAAAATATTATATGATAAAAGTTCTTTGGATTTGATCTTTTTTGATTGATTCCCTCCCATATATTTAGGGTAGCTAATTCTGCTGAGGTGGGTTTGATGGATTTCTAATCAGAGTTTCCTGTGATAGATAAGATGGAGAATTTTGATTTGCCTTTTCATTTATTTATTTAATTTTTCTCATTTTATTCTAACAGGATTTGAGTAAGGAAAGCTGATGCCTATGCACACACTCTTTGGAAAGGGGAGAAAGACAAGGGAACAATGCCTCTTCCTAAGGCAATTCTAAAAATTCCACTGCTTAGATTTAATTATTCATCAAACTACTTCTTTTCATAAACAGGAAATAAAATGTCTTCAGTGTTGCCACATTAATATGATAATCCAGAAGGGAAAAAAGGATAAAATGATTAAAAAAGAGAGACATGAAAAAAGAGGCTCATCAGGAAACATTTAAGCAACTAATTATACTGTAATATGAAAATGGCTAATCAACAATAACATGGTCTATCCCTCTTATTTTTTACTTTCATTACAGGCTGATTTCATCACTTGAGAACTCACATTTGACATATCGGTCTTCAAAAACTTCATAAATTATTTTATTAATTTTGGTGCTCTATAATACCACTCCCAAATAAAATATAGGATGCCTAGTTAAATTTAAATTTTAAATAATAATTTTAGATAAAAATATTTTAAGAATAAATAGGTCTTCACAAATAATTGTTTGACTCACACTTAATATTAAACAAAAATTAATTGTCTAAAAATCAAAATTAACTATGTATTCTGTGTTTTGTTTTCTAAACTGGCCACCCTAACTTAAACCACAAGATAACATTTTGTAATTTTGATATAAAAGCATTATAAAGGGCTTAAGCAGCTGAAAGTAATGCTGTTTGTTTGTTCTAAATACAAGAAACACTGTGAACTCTTTTGAAACTAGAAAATATACTCATTAAAGATAGGAGTAGATCCATTTACTAGGCTAAAAGTCATGTTCTTGTAATGAACATTCAAGAATTCAAGATAGAACTTTACCTTGAAGTACTGTATTTTGTTTGATTTGTTTGCCAGAATCATGTGAAATAATAAATTAACAGGTTGATTTTTTAAAATAAATTTGTTGGGTATGAATTATGTCTTTTTAATTCACTATGGGTAATCTAATTTATAATTAAGAAAAAAATCTACCACTGATTCCTAATATACACTAGAATTATTTTATATTACTCAATGAATGTCTATTTGATAAAAGTTATCAGGAAAAATTTTACAAAATTAAGTAAAGTAAGTGACATATATAGAACTACAGTTTGACTTGCCTTTAAGCAAAAATGCCTGCTATGTAGTTTTGAGACTCACTTATTTGTCTCTGCTATTTCCTCAATAATAAATAATTAACCATACTACCCATGCCATAGGGTGCTTGCTGGAGTTAAATAATAATACTTCCTGTGAAACACAGAGATTGGCATAAAGCACATTTTAGAAAATATTAAGTGTTCTTTTCATTTTTAGCATTGTCAAAATGTACCTTGAGAGCCGGGCGTGGTGGCGCACGCTTGTAATCCCAGCATTCGGGAGGCTGAGACCGGAGGATCCGGGTTCGCGGCCAGCCTCAGCTACCTAGTGAGGCACTCTGCAACTTAGTGAGACTCGGTTTCAAAATAAAGAATAAAAAATAGGGCTGGGGGTGTAGCTCGGAGGTAGAATGCCCCTGAGTTCAATCCCCAG